>CAUYQV010018531.1:0-12280 GCA_963574575.1 Galagoides demidoff
GGAATAGAGTCCTTGATTGCTTTTTCAGCTTGGCTGCTGTTGGTATATATAAAGGCTACAGATTTATGAGTGTTGATTTTGTAACCTGAGACGCTGCTATATTCCTTGATCACTTCTAGGAGTTTTGTAGTAGAATCCCTGGTGTTTTCCAGATATACGAGCATATCATCTGTGAAAAGTGAAAGCTTAATCTCTTCTGACCCTATATGGATGTCCTTAATTGCCTTTTGTTCCCTAATTGCGATGGCTAAAACTTCCATTACGATGTTAAAGAGCAGTGGAGATAATGGGCACCCTTGCCTGGTTCCTGATCTGAGTGGAAATGATTTCAGTTTAACTCCGTTCAATACAATATTGGCTGTAGGTTTGCTGTAGATGGCCTCTATCAGTTTAAGAAATGTCCCTTCCATACCAATTTTCTTAAGTGTTCTGATCCCTTCTATTATTCTTACTGCAAGACTTTAAGTTGGAAATTATTGCAAAATAAAAAAAAAAAGTACTTTTTAAAAAACCCAAACTCTGATGTTTTTGGAAAAGTTTTTTTTTTCTTTTACACATGGAAAGCTTTGAGACTGTGTGATGGTCCATTATTTCACTTCTGAGAAACACACAGTCAACAGAGTCCCTTCCGATTCACTGGTCCAAGTTCCCACTTGCTCAACTTATTGGTGTCACTGGGAGGGCTTCAATTGTTTCCATCTGTGTGGATTTTGCATTGCTTGTATTTTGTGACTCTCAAAAATTTCATAATGACCCATATGTTTCTACACCCCCCCCCACAGGAATACTATGTTGAGATGAATAGTTTTTTTAAATTCCCCGTTTCCATAACATGAGCCTCCAAAAGGTTGAATTAACTCACTGTGGCCACTCAGATGGAAAGATGTGTGATTTGCTGTAATTTTACCAGTCCCAAAACAATAACCCCCTATAGTCTATACTAACAAAGGGGTCTTACTTTGGCATTTCTCCCTTCTTTCTCACAGTGTCTCCTGGGGTCAGCTCCAGATAAACTGCTTACAACGGCATCTTTACCTCACACTGTGCCTTGAAGGACACCAAACTGGAGATGTGGCACAGCAAGTTCCTTCCAGCCCCTAGGACCTGCAGAAGCCTCCCACTGATGGGTGATGCCCTGGAGGGTCTTCCACCAACTTCCATCCCTCAAAAGGAGGGTGGAGGGTCCCTTAGGGTGTTGGGTCTCCAGCTCTACAGCAGGGCTGTGGCTGTGGATCACTGTCAGAGAGCAGGGTCAGGCAGAGAGGGTGTGGAGCACAGGCTGGTGTGCAGCAACCTCCAGGGCCGTCAGGGGCAGCTTACACACAGGGCTGTGAGGACATGATTGAGGAAGCTGTGGCAAATCTAAGCCACGGCCCTTATAAAGAATCGATTAGCTCTTAGTTGACCTATGAAGTGGCTATGATAAGGCATGAAAGAAATTTGCAGTGGAATGTACTTAGTGTAATCTCATTTTTCTAAAAATAAAGAACAATAATTATGACAATGGAGTAGCAGGCTCCATTGGCCTGGGGCCCAATTCTCCATTAGGTCTTGTAGGCACAGAGGCCATGGCCCACAAAATATTTCCATTTCATTTAAAATCAGAAGGAAAAAAAGTGAACTTTTAGGTCAAAGAAAATGTTTTAATGTATAATATTAATATGTTCTTATACCAGTTTTATATTACGATTTTACCAATGCAGTCATAAAATATCTTTAATTTTTCCAAGGTGGAAGGGGGATAGACTTCCATCTACAAGGTTTTCAGAGAAACTCAATATTAAACTCTTTCTTTTTTAAAAAGCTGAGAGGATTCTTCATACTTCTTTCCAAAAAGGCTCCTTTGCAATCCCACCAACAGTGTTTAGGTATTCCTCTCTCTTTCCACCCACATCAGCATCTGCAGCTTTGGGACCTTGTGATGTGTGCTGTTCTCACTGGGGATAGGTGATATCTCAAGATATTTTTGATTTGCATTTCTCTGATGGTTAGGGACAATGAGCATTTTTTCACGTATGTGTTGACCATTTTTCTGCCTTCTTGGGAAAAAGTTCTGTCTGTGTCTCTTAATGACTGAGGTTGTTTGCTCTTTTCTTGTTGATTGGCTTGAGTTCTTTGTAGATTCTGGCTCTTAGGCCTTTGTCTGATTCGTAATCAAAAGCAGAAATCTTCTCCCATTCTGAGGTTATCTATTTGGTTTGTTGATTGTGCCCTTACCTGTGCAGAAGCACAGGTCCCATTTATTTATTTTCATTGCTGCTGCAATTGCCAATGGGGTCATCTTCTCAAATTCTTTCCCTGGACCAACATCATTGAGAATTTTTCCCGCACCTTCCTCTAGGGTTTTTATCATTTCATGTCTTAGATTTAAATCTTTCATCTAGTTAAGAGTTAATTTTTGTAAGTGGTAAGAGGTGTGGGTCCAGTTTCAGTCTTTTACATGTGGTTAAAACTGGTTAAGTTCTTCCAGCACCATTTATTAGATAGGGATTCTTTTCCCCCAACTTTTGTTTGGTTGGGGGAAAGAAGATCAGATGGTGATATGAGGCTGGTTTCATCTCTAGGTTTTTTATTCTGTTCCATAGATCTGTGCCTCTGTTTCTGCACTAGTACTATGATGTTTTGATCACTGTGGACTTGTAATATAGCTTGAAGTCTGGTAATGGGATGCTGCCAGATTTGTTTTTATTTCTGTGATTATGTATACCACGGAATGATATTCAGCCATAAAAAAGATGGAGACTTTGCATCTTTTATATTTATCTAGGTGGATTTGCAGAACATTCTCCTAAGTAACGTGTCTCAAGAATGGAAAAGCAAGCATTCTGTGTACTCAGTACTAGGCTGAAACTAGCGGATCAACAACTACAGTCCACAGGAGAGAAAAACACAATTAAGTTCAAGGTGGGGAACTTGGTGAGTTTCTATCTAACAGGTATGATGTCGGGGTACATGGCATAGCACTCTGGGCAAATTACTGAACTGTAACTTGGACTTTACCTGACAAAAGCAAACAATGTAACCTAATTGTATAGACTTTCATATTAACCTGAAGAAAAAGCGCTAAGGAAGATATCATAATGTTTGAGAATAGAGCAACGCAAAAGCCTTGTTATCTCACCAAAGTGATGGTGGAGGTTTCCACAAAGCCTTGAAGCTACCAACTTAGGGAAAAATTGAAACATTTAAGCAAAGAACTCCTGGACACTGCTCACCCAGAGACCTCACTGAAGTTCTGCTAGCCGTTCTAACCATGCTCTTTAGAGCAAAGGGATATAGCTCAGGACCAAGTGCTGCAAACCCTCTTCATACCTCTCTGGTCTCTCTCTCTGAACTGAATAAGAAAGTAAGGGAGGGAGGGAAAGAGAAAGGAGGGGTGGCAAAAAAGAAGGGAGGGAGGGGGAAGTCTCTAGATTTTTAGAGCATTCATTTGTTTTCCAAACATCAAATTTTCTGAATAGGAAAATTGGGAAAACAACACAGCAAAACACAGAGGAAAAAACTAATTACAAATCAACTGTACCCAGAGACAAGCATTGTTCCCTGTTGGATGGGCTCCTCGGGTTTTTTGTTCTTTGATCACAGTTGAGATTATATAAACATTTTGTGGGTGCACAGCATCTCCTGGTGAACTGGCTAAACATAAAGATTTTTGCCCTTGTTTATCTCAAGAATTCTGAAGCAGAACCTCTGGGTCAGGCTCCTGCATCTGCATTTTAAACTAGGTCCCAGGGATGCTGATGTGCAGATCCAAGATCAGGAACCACTCTTTGCATTCTGCATTGTTATTTAATGATATTCCTAAACACTTCCCTTTACCATTGGGAGATCTTTCAGTCACTTACATGAGAATGCATTATTTATATTACACAAATGACTTTAAAAAAATTTTTTTTGAGATAGGTCTTGTTCTATTCTTAGGCTGGAGCTCAGTGTCATCATCAGAGCTCTCTCAAGGTCACACTCCTAGGCTAAAGTGATCCTCCTGTCTCAGCTTCCCAAGTAGCTGGTACCTTAAGTGTGCCCCACAATGCCTGGCTAATTTTTTTTTTATTCTTTGTAGAGATGGCATCTCACTCTTGCCTGGGTTGATCTCAAACTCCTGGGCTTCTACTTGGGCTTCCCCATGTGCTGGTATTACAGGCATGAACCACCATGCCCAGCCTTAAAACAACTTTTTTAACAGCCAGCTTCATAATTCTGATTTATAGCTGGTGTGAGAGGACTTACCTAGAGTTGGGCAGGGGCTGAGGGAACGTTTGTGGAATCCCAATGGGACAATTTGGAGACAAAAGTAGGAAATGAAGTAATGTAGAATCTGCCCTTGAGACTCTCCCTCATTTGGGGGGGAATATGAGTGGGTGACATCACATTGGTGGCAGTATGTATTAAAATTAAAAATACACTTAGCCTTTGACTCAGCAATTCCACCAGAAAGAGTTGGTATTCTGCAATATACTGTACGTAGAGCAAAGACAGATAACCTAAAGAGCTCGCCGGGGTGTTGTGTGTGTGTGATAACAAATGACTAGACACAACATAAGTATCCGTGGAAATGATGTGGAAATGATATGGTGGGCCGGGTGGTTACACACACTGTTCTACATGTAATGATACCCAGTGATGTCTAACTGGGAAAAAAATATGTGTATCTGTGTTTTAAAAAGTTAAAGCTGTGCGTCAGTAGATTTGTGTATGCATAGAACATTCTGGAAGGATACACGAGGGACTCTTTGTAGGGAAATGGGCTAGGAGGTCAGTGATAAAAAGGAGATTTGATTTTTATTGTTTCTCTTCCTGTACTGCGTGAACATTTTATCTGTATTGTCTGCTCAGTTGTTTAAAAAAGTTAGCTACAAATAAACAAATGCTAATGAAGCATTATCAGTGGGAGCCGGGAGGCAGTGATTTGGAGAGCAAGTGGGTGGTGCGCAGGCCCAGCCTGGTATTTCTCTGTGATCCTAAAGGATCTCGACACTCCAGCTAATTAAAGTGGGTGAGAATGGAGATGTCTGCGGGTCTTGGGATGTGTGCACCACAGTGGGAGGCTGGTGTGGAGCTGGCAGAATGCAGACCCCTGAGGTCAGAGAGCAATCCACAAGTTTCCAGATCATAGGGCCTCCTCCCATCTCTACAAAGTGGCTACCATCCCTTTGAACAGCTGCCATTTACCTGAGGCACAGGCAGGTTGGAAAGTGCTAATTCCAGCCAGCCGGGGGCAGAGACTCTCACTTGTAATCCCAGAACTCTGGGAGGCCGAGGGAGGTGGATTGCTTGAGCTCAGGCTTTTGAGAACAGCCTGAGCCGGAGGGAGACCTCGTCTCTAAAAATAGCCAAATAGCCGAGCGTTGTGGCTGGCACCTGTAGTCCCAGCTACTCTGGAGGCTGAGGCAAGAAAAGCACTTACACCCAAGAGTTTGAGGTTGCTGTGAGCTGTGATGCCACAGCACTCTACCAAGGGTGGCAAGTGAGACTGTCTGGGTGGGGGCGGAAAGGAAGTGCTAATTCAATGCAGAAAACCTCTTTTTCTGACCAGCTGGACCTTTCAGAGATGATCTAGGGTGTATAATAGAGTCTGGATTATGCAGATTCAGGCAGGGCTGCCTGAGGTGTGGCAGGCAGATGGGCACAGACTCTGGAGACACTGGAACTCTGCTCCAAGCCTGGCTCTAGCCTAGTCTCCTCACCTGTAAAGTGGGATGACAAATGCTAATGTGGGTATAAGTGACAACAACAGGTGTGAGGGTTTACTGACCCCCTACTGCATGCAAGGCACTGTTCTATTCTACATACAGCATCTCTAATCTTTCTAACAATGGTTCTCAGTAGGGAGGAATTTCTCCCAAGCAGATGCTGGGCAATGTCGGGGACATCCTTGGTTGTACCAACTAGGGGAGGGAGGGGCTGCTGGAATTCAGTGCGTACAGACCGTGGATGCTGCTGGACACACTAATACTCAGGAAAGCTCCACAACCGGGATGATCTAGTCCAAAACGTCAATAGAATTAGGTCTGAGAAGCCCTGACTTATAGGAGTCCTGCATAATTTGCTACATCCTCTCCCATTTTGGAGATGAAGAAACTGAGGCTCAGAGAAGTCATCTAATTGGGAGAACCCTACACTTGAGCCACTCCCATAGTCACTGCTCCATGAAGCCTCTGCATGTGTGTGTGGGTCTGTGCATTCACAGGCACACCTGCTGTCACCCTGCCTCTCACAACTCTAGTTTAGGGAAGCTTGAAAAAATTCTTCCTCTCATCGTTGTGTTTGGGAGTTATCCAATTCATGCTGAGGGTGCAACTCACAGTACTTTTGAATCAATAAGGAAATTGTATTGAAAAGCGAAGGAAATCAAAAGAAAAGTTAACAACAATAGCCACTGTGGTGGAGAGCCAGGTGCTGGGTGACAAGAAAAATGGTGTCATGGTCTCTGCGTCTAGGAACTCAAATTCTGTTTGAGGTATGGGACTTCATCCCAAACTCCAATAACATCAGTAACAGAGCTGACAGTCACTGAAGTCTCAGTCTGCACCAGTCCCTGAGTACTTGGCGGCGTTACTGCCCTTACTCACATAACCACCCACAGGGCAGTGCTTCACTGGGGAGGGAAGAGGCACAGTGAGTGGAAGAGACTTGTCTACGGTCACACAGCTGAAGAGGGGCTGAGTCAAGACTCGAACCCGGGTCTAGTGTGGTACCACATCTCTACTCTTAACCACTTGGCCATCTAGCTTCTAAAAATGTCAGGAAGGCCCCCAGCAGATTTAAGCTGAAAGTCACAAGGCCAGATGTGCACTACTCTGCCAGCAGGGAATGGAAGCTGATCAGTCTCCTCCCTCCAGATCTCTGAAAGTCTCAATCTACTTCCTCCTCTTCTAATTAAATCCATTTCCCCTCAGGCAAAGCATTCAAAATAAATTTTTAAAAAATCATATTTAATATAATATTCATTTATTTCTTTGCTACCATAGCAGCCTGACATTTACAAATGCTTATTATTTTCACTATGCTGTGGGCCAGAGGGTCCTAGGCAGCCAACCTGGCACACCAGCCTCTGCTCCAGAAGGCTCACTGCAGGTGGCAAACTACTGGTGATGACTGGCATTGAGAACACAGCCCCCTGCCAGGCTGAGAGGTGCCAGGATGTATACAGGATGTATGCATGGTCCTGTGAACGCCAAAAACCACGTCTGTCCCTGGCAAGCTCTGGTTCACTCTGGTTCACTTTTCTGAGCTGCAGTGTTGCTGAGGGCACTGGCCAGTGGTCAGGCATCCCAGCTGTGTGACCTCGGGCACCTTGTTTCCATGTGGTGGACCCTCCAATTCTTCTTTGAAAAGTGGTGCAATAGTGTTGGGCTGCAAATTACAGAATACCTTGTAAAAAGTGACCCACATCACAAGGACATCAATCACCTCATTGAATGAGCATCCTGGAGGTAAGGTGGATCCAAGGATGGTTAAATTCAGCTCTTGTTGGTGACAACATGGACTCTGGGGGAGCTTCTCTGTGATTTTTGTTTTGTTTTGCTTTCCTTTGAAGGTCACACACATGCACACAAAACCTCATGATACCCCAGAGCAGGAAGCAAGAGAGGGATTCTCCAAGGACGCATGTCTCTCTTAACCAAGGAGGAAAATCTTTCCCAAATCCCAGCAGACTTCCCCTTGCATCTCATTACCACAGCTGGGTCGCACACTCATGCCTTGGCCCATTGCTGATGTGACCTGGAAGGCTCTGAATGGTCAGAGGACACTGTCCTGGCCAGTTCTGTCATCTGCCACCCTCCTCACAGGGCTCCCTCCTGCCTCAGTCCCTTACACCTGGTGTTCCATTTTTCTATTAATACCAAGGTATCCTTCATATCTCAGTTAAAATTTTCTCTATGCCATGCTTTCCTCCTCAGCAAACTGTGCCAATATTATTTACTATTTATCTTTCTCAATTCTGTGGGTGGACTGCGCTTGCCTGAGTGGGTCTACAATTGGTTTCACTTGCATCTCATGCAGTTTCTGGCAGACTGTGGGCATGACAGTATGACCATCAGCAAGGCTGAGGCCACTCTCTTATCACGTGGGCTTTTTGGTATATCTTCAGTTTACAATAGTAGATGGATCCCAAAAGCACACAAGAGGAAGATGCCAGGTGGGTCTCCTTAAAGCTTAGGTCCAAAACTAGCAGTGTCACTCCTATTTCTTTTGGTGAAAGTGTATCACAGGACTGGTTCAATTCAAGGGAAGGGTAAATACTGAGGTCTTTGATACTGAGAGGCATGGTGTGTTGGTAGCTATCTGTAAAGACTAGCTATCATATCATTTAAATAAGCTATACAAAGGGAACCAGTAGCTTCCGGAACAAATTAAAAAGTAATCCCTTAGATTCAATGACATTACAAGACACACCCAGCCCACTGAGCAACTAAGTATACCAAAGCTATGTTTCCTCTAACACAAGACAGAGTTCTATTCTCTAACACCAGCTGGTCTTACATCAGAAGAAAATTTTAAAAATTACTTAGCTTTTTCTTTAAGAGAGTTTAACATCCAAAGACCTTACTTAAGTCTCCTTTTTTATGGAAGGGGAATGAGACACAGCCATGACAGGGAAACCAGGGAAACCAGGTAATCCAGCACTAGAACCAGAGTCTGGATTCTTATTATAACCCTGAATTGGCAATTAGGTAACTAAGGTTTTGGGAAATCCCTTTCCTTCCCTTGTTTAGACTCAGGCTCTCCTCTGGGAAAATGAGTAGGTAGGACTAGATAGGAATGGAAATGGGTTTCTTCCCATTTCCTGTTGAGGGCAGGGCTTCCCACAACACAGAGTCTGCAGGGCAGACAATGAGATAATTTCCCTTGGCACATTGCATGAGTTTAAGTGACACATCTGAATGGCATTAAACAACATTGAATTACATAGTGAGAAAGTTATTTCATTTCAAATTATTTTTCAATACTTCTGATGACATCAATGAAAAGCCTCCGTTGTGTGTTGGTATGACTTTAAGTCCTTTCTTTGCTCCCATATCTGGTCACAGGCTGTTCAAGCCACACCATGCCTTGAACACTTTGCTGCTTAGAAATTTCTTCTACCAGATACTATAGGTCATCACTCTGAAGTTCAGTCTTCCACAGAGACCTAGTACATGGACCCAATGAAGCCACATTCTTTGCTGACACATACCAAGGGTGACCTTTGCTCCAGTCCTCAATGAATTCCTCATCTCCATCTGTGATCCTGTCAGCCTGGCTTCACTGCCAGCAGAGAATGGAAGCTGACCCATATTTCTATTAGTAGTTTGATCATAACCACTTAACAAGTCTCTAAGAAGTTCCAAACTTTCTCTTGTCTTCCCTTCTTCTTCTGAGCCCTCCAAACTCTTCCAACTTTTGTCCACTATCCAATTCCAAAGCTGCTTCTACATTTTCAGGCATCTTTATAGCAACACCTCACTCCTTGTACCAATTTTCTGTATTAACCCATTTGTGTTATAAAGAAATGCCTGAGTCTGGGTAATTTATAAAGAAAAGAGCTTTACAGGGGGCAGAGCAAGATGGTAGCCAAGTAATAGCTTCTTTGCAACTGGGCATGGTGAGATTGGGGAGAGAAAACTCCATGCACCTCTGGCTTATGGGACATAGGGAGACAGTAGAAGACTTTTGGACCCCAGGAGAAGGACAAAACCAGTGAAGAAGTGCCAAGTAGTTGCATTTGGTCTGAGGCTGTTGTAGCTACAGCAGCAGCGAGACTGCAAACAGGGAAGGCCTTCCCTGTGGGTTATTTGGGTTTTTTTTAGACTTGGGCACTTGGTTGAATTACCTTGGGAGACTGTGGGCAAGTGTGTAAGTGACTTTGAGTGGTGTCTAGAGTTTGGGAGTGAGCCGCTGGGCTGAAACAGAGCTCATTGTTTGGCTGTGGGCCACGCTCAGCCATTGTGGGAGAGCTGCCCTGCAGGCTCTGCCATTGGGGTCCCAAAGCAAGGCCCATGCTGAGAGACCTTGGGTGAGTGATTTAGTGACTTTGAAGAGTGCCCAGAGGTTGGGACTGAGATTCTGGGGAAGAGTGGAACTTTTAGTATTTGGCAGGAGAACTGCCTTGTCCCCTTGGCCCTCAGGGGCTTAGAGTGAGGCCAGTTTGGTGCACCTGATAAGTGGGCAGCCACGTTGGGAGAGATCCCAGTGACACATGGTTTCCTGGGAAAGCCTCTGCTTAGCCAAAAGTGGGCTGAGGAGAGATTCAGGCTCTCAACCCTGTGGGGTCTGAAGGCAAAGAAGTCAGCACAAGCCTCCATTCTCCATCTTATACAGCTGTACCAGCATTGTGACTAGCATCTCATGCCCCAGAAGGTCACCTGTTGCCCAGGCAATATTCAACAAGTATTTATATTGCTTTGTTGTTTTTTTTTTAATTTCAACTTTTTCTCCCTAGATTTTTCTTTTTTCCCCTCATTTTTCTAAGTGTAAATATAATTTTTCATTGTTGCCTTCTTTAATAGTGAGAACTTCATTTTTGCTAATGTTTCTGCCCCTGTTATTTGTTTTTTCCCCAATTTTATCTTGCAAGATTTTGTTGTTCTTATTTTGGTTTTATTTATAGTATTTTTGTTTATCCTTCCTATTTGGTGGGAGTGCAGACCTTAAGGGAACCACCCAACCCAGCACCCCCAGAGGTTGGGGAGTTTTTAAGGTGTGGGTCCAAATACCCTACTGTACACCTTTCTTACTCCTATCTCCCTCTTTCTGTGCCTCTCTTCTTCTTTTAAATCTTCCCTTTTACTCACTCCCTTTCCTCTCTCTTTTTTCTTTTCTTTTAATCTTTTATCCCTTCTTGCCCATCAGTGTTCTTATCCTTTTAGTCCTGTACTAAAAGGACTCATCAACACCGTAGGTCAGAGGGACAGTAACTTAAAGAGCAAGTGAAAGTGAAAGAAAAATTAGGGCAAAGAAACAGACAAAAGAAAACACTCATGAGGAAGAAACAGCAAAAAAATCATGGCAACATGAAAAACCAGACCAGAAAAATCCCCTCAAGGGACCATGAGGTAGCTACTGCAGAGGATTCCACCTATAAAGAAATGTTAGAAATTACAGAAGGGGAATTTAAAATACAGATGATAAATACAATGAAGGTAATTGCTGAGAAAATGGAAAATAACCAAAAGGAAATCCAAAACCAGAATCAAATGAGAGATGAACAATATGAAGAATATGGAAAGGATAAAGCAGAGCTAAAGAAATTAAAACAGTCAATTAAGGAATTTTAAAGATGCAGTAGAAAGTATCAATAACAGATTAGACAATGCGAAAGAATCTCAAAAGTAAAGGACAAAACTCTTGAGATAACTAAGATAGTTAAAGAAGCAGAAAAAAAGACGCAGAAAGCAGAACATTCACTGACAGAATTATGAGACTACATGAAGCATTCAAACATATGAGTCATAGGTATCCCAAAAGGGGAAGAATGCCCCAGAACAATGGAAGCCATACTATAGAATATTATGAATGAAAATTCTCCAAATATCACCAAAGATTCTGACACACTCCTTACAGAGGGGTATCAGACCCCAGGTCACCTCAAATCAAATCAAGCTTCTCCAAGATACACTGTGATGAACCTGTCCAAAGTCAAGACAAAAGAAAAATTTCCTCAAGCCATAAGGAGTAAGTGCCAATTGACCTACTTGGGCAAATCCATCAGGGTGACTGCAGACTTCTCAAATGAAACTTTTCAGGCCAGATGACAATGGTCATCTACCTTTAACCTACTTAAATAAGACAATTTCCAGTTCAGAATTCTATGTCCTGCTAAGCTAACCTTTAAAACTGATGGAGAAATAAAATCTTTTATTGATATGGAAACATTAAGGAAGTTTGCCACAACAAGACCATCTTTACGGGGAATACTTCGACTGTTCTACACACTGACCATCACAATGGACCACCAGCAAAGTAAACACCCAGAAACTAAAGCACAAAACCTAGCTTCCACAATGATGCAAAAGATAAAACTTAGCAATGGACTTCCACAAAATAAGATGACTAGAATGCCACCACACTTATCAATTCTCTCAATAAGTGTTAATGGTTTGAATGACCCACTGAAGAGGCATAGACTGGCTGATTGAATAAAAAAACACAATCTATCCATTTTCTGTCTGCAGGAAACACACTTAGCCTCAAAGGACAAATTAAAACTCAGAGTTAAGGGATAGAAGACATTTTTTCAGGCAAATGGAGTTCAGAAGAAAAGGGTGGTTGCAATCGTATTTTCAAATACAAGTGG
>CAUYQV010018538.1:0-28457 GCA_963574575.1 Galagoides demidoff
CTCCCACCCTGTACTAGGTCTTCAACTGTCCTCATATGAGAATTGAGTACAGAGGATTCTTCCTTCTCCATTCTTGTGATGCTTTACTAAGAATAATGTGTTCCACTTCCATCCAGGTTAATACAAAGGATGTAAAGTCTCCATCTTTTTAATGGCTGAATAGTATTCCATAGTATACATATACCATAGTCTGTTAACCCATTCCTGGGTTGGTGGGCATTTAGTCTATTTCCACATTTTGGCAATTGTAAATTGAGCTGCAATAAATAGTCTAGTGCAATGATACTATAGATATCATAGATATCATAGAAAATGATACTATGGTAAAAGTATCATTTTCCTTCCTGGTAGATGCCCAGTAATGGGATTGCAGAATCAAATGTGAGGTCTAACTTGAGTTCTCTGAGGGTTCTCCATACTTCCTTCCAAAAAGGCTATATTAGTTTGCAGTCCCATCAGCAACATAAAAGTGTTCTGTTCTCTCTCCATATCCCACCATGCATTTGTGCATTTTGAGGACATAGTCCCCTTTCTGATGGCCATTGCTACTTCTCTGTGCAGACATGGCTATTGAAAGTTTCTGTTGTCTGTTGGACTGTCCCTCTGTGAAAACTTCTGCCCAGTGGTGAGGTAACACAGGCTACAGAGCAGCGGTCCCTCTTTGGGCTTGGGGCACAGCAACTTCACTTCTCCTCTCCTCTCTGCAGCCCCTGGTGATAGGTGCTATACTCCTTCAGGGGTGTATGCCTTCCTACTTGTGCCTCTCCATCACCCAACCTCCTCAACCTACACTGGAATCTCCCCTGCTCTGCTGCATTACCATGTCCTAAGTGGATGAGCTGAGACCACACCTAGCAGCTCTAACAACGTTGCTCACTAAGGGGCTTCACTTCCTGAGCCATCAGCAACTCTGGAAACAATGTAGGCCCTTCTCCTATGTTCCAAGATATGATTGTTAATTATATACGTCAACTTGACTGGGCCATGAGGTGCCCAGATTATTTGGTCAAACGTTATTCTGGGTGTTTTTGTGGCAGTGCGTTTGGATGAGATAAACATTTAAATAGATAGATTGACTAAAGCACATTGCCTTCCATCATGGGAGTAGCCTCATTCACTCAGTTGAATGCTTAAATAGAAGACAAAGATAGACACCCCTACCCTGCCCCTCTAAGTAATAGACAATCCTTTCTGCCTGATGGCTTTGAACTAGGATATTGGCTTTTTCCCTGCCTTTAGACTTGAGCCTGCCAGCCTCAAGTGGAACTAAGTCACCAGTCCCCTGAGTCTCCATCTTGTTGACTAACCCTGCAGATCTTGGGATTTGCCAGCCTC
This sequence comes from Galagoides demidoff, assembly GCA_963574575.1. NCBI lineage: Eukaryota > Metazoa > Chordata > Mammalia > Primates > Galagidae > Galagoides > Galagoides demidoff. The sequence continues at coordinate 1,336 of CAUYQV010018538.1, forward strand.
TATAATCACATAATTCCTTATAATAGGTTCCTTATAATAAATCTCTTGAATGTATATCTACAACTTATTAGTTCTGCTTCTCTAGGGAACTCTGACTAATACTTAGGGTTACAATTAGACCATGGGAGCAATGTGGTAATCCCTCTTCTGAAGGGGAACAGGTCAAGGCCTCCCCTACCTTGGAGGGTTAAAGGAGGGGTATTCCTACCCCAGCCCTGCAGGCTGCCTGCCTCTCCCACTGCCTTTATAAATGGAGGGAGCAGTGACATAATTCTTCTGGAACTCTCCTTGGGAAGCTTGTACAGTCACTCCACGACAAGTTGGGGATGACTTTCTGGCAGTCAAGTAAACCTAGAAAGAACAGGGAAGCTTCTCCACAGGCCTTCACACACTCCCATGCACTGTACTTTGCCATGTAAAATGCATACTTTTTGCCCCAAATGTTTGAGGTAAAAATAAGGATACATATTGTATGTGGATAGTATGGCTCAGGAGTAGGGGAGCCCAGTGGACCTCCCAGGGTTCTCCTGTCTGGGCCTGCTGGCTACATAGGGTTCAGTCTGGGAGGATCCAGGATCTGGTGGGAGTGACTGGAGCAGCCTCCACTGGGTACCATAATCAGGGGAGGGGCTGTGGCGAGGCTGGTGAGGAGGGCCACAGCTATGTGGGGTGAGGGCCAAGGCCTCAGGCCTGGCTGTGTGGAGGGGACCAGAAGCACCACACAGGCCTCAGGTGGGTACCTGGCCACCTGCAGACCAAGCAGCCTCAGAAGCTCCTGCCCTGCTGGTCACATATGTGGCCATCTCAGCTGGGGCCTCTGACAAAATAAGCAGGGAAGAGATTGTGGGCAAGAGGGAAGGGGCAGCTTTCACAAATCAGGTGGCTGCAGGAGGGTGATGGATCTGCATGTTTACCAGGGGAGTGTATCCCTCCCCAGATGTGTCTCTCCCAGCCGAGAGCCAACCACTTTCTCAAGGGGTGTTTTCCTGAAAGTTTGGCCCCAAAACATGGGTGTACACAGTATATGGGAGCACATTTTACATGGCAAAATGGGGGTATAGCCTACCATATTTTCCTTCTACAGGCTTCTTTCAGGGGGAGATATTCTCCCAGGCCTCACCATTTAATTATAAACAATATTTTCAATTTTTAAACAAAACACACATATGATTCTCATAATTTGTGTAATTGCAAGTTAAAGGCAAAAACTGGGGGGAGGAGGATAACAGAAATGAAACTGGGCAAATCTTGCATGGATAATTCCCATCATAAACAAGCTATAAGTTGTCTAAGAAGGAACTAATGCCCTAGGCCACTCAAAGGCTTTCTTTTGCAGCACTTTGCTGGAAAAAAACAAAACATAAAATAAAATTTACCAGAAATACTAGAAGATGGGGTCATAAAAATTGCCCCAAGAGCAAAAGGAAGGAAGGCAGACAGGCTAGGAGAGGGGAAAGATAAATCCTCCAGAGAATCAACCCAGGAAGTAAAAACTCCAACAAATAAAACTTTTAAAAAAGAGAACAGAAAAAGTAGAGAGAAGAAATTATGAATAATCATGACAATAATGGTGATACACTTCAGAATGAAAATCCTCAGCATGAGGAATTTAAAAAGAACCATTGGGTGGGTGTGGTGGCTCACACCTATAATGCTAGCACTCTGGGAGGCCAAGGCAGGTGGATTGCTGGAGCTCAGGGATTCGAGACCAGCCTGAGCAAAAGCATGACCCTGTCTCTATCAAAAATAGAAAACTAGCTGGGCATCATGGTTGGTGCTTGTAGTACCAGCTACTTGGGAGGCTGAGGCAAGACAATCTCTTGACCACAAGAATTTGAGGCTGCTGTGAGTTATGACACCAGGGTACTCTACCCAGGGCAACAAAGTGAGATGGTGCCTCAAAAAAAAAAAATAATTAAGAAGAGGGCAAATTGGGCCTGGCACAGAGGCTCATGCCTGTAATCCTAGCACTATGGGAGGTTGAGGCAGGTCGATTGCCTGTGCTCATGGGTTTGAGACCAGCCTGAGCAAAAACAACACCCCTGTCTCAAAAAAAAAACTGGCTGGGCATTGTGGCAGGTGCCTGTAGTCCGAGCTGCTTGGGAGGCTAAAGTAGGAGAATCACTTGAGCCCAAGAATTTGAGGTTGCTGTGAGCTATGATGCCAGGGCACTCTACCGAACAAAGTGAGACTCTTGTCTCAAAAAAAAAGAAGAGGGCAATTCATTTTTAAAACAACAGAAAAAATGTCTTTGCATCATATAAGAATATTTGGTTTTTCTAAGTGGCTCAAACATAACACATTCCAAAGGAATTTATTTTACATGTTGTGTTATACTGGGACTCATCAAATGCTACTCCATCTGGACAGGCCCAGGGCAAAGGACTGGCAATCCGAGGCTACCTACAGACTCTTAAGAAAATCGAAAGAGAGAGTGGGCTGCCCCTACCCAAAGTGTAGTTCCAAGAAGAAGAGGAGAAGAGAGTGAAACTGTTCTCCACACACAGACAATGAACCTAAGAAAAGCAACCAAGAGGCCCTACAAATGCTGCTTTCTGCTTTCTGGGCCCCTGGCATGGCCCAGGGCTCAGAGCACTGTGGGGGAGTTTCATGTCAGAAGGTGACTTGATTGAACTGTCTTCCCTTACTTGTAATTTACTTAAATGCCAAAAATCTTAAAGCAGGCTGTCAATGGCTCCATGTAACATTTAATGCGTGTGACCCCACTTGTGTTTCTAACTCTCTTTAAGTACTTTAAAAACACATTACCATCTCATCTCATTTTACAGCAAGGTCTTAAATAAATGCCATTTCTTGAAATGAAATGTTACATGAATCACAGCTGCAAAGTGCTGTGACGAAGCCAGCTGAGTGCCTGACACCCCACTGCACACACAAAGCAAGAAATCTGCTTTCAAAACAAGGGGAAGACATGTCTGTCTTCCCGGCATCAAAAAGTGCCCTCAAAGGGACACAAAAATTCCTGCTCAAAAGTAGATGCAGGTTTCTGGGTTATCCTGGGATGTTCCCCAAATCACAACACAAATACTGGATCTAAGAATGGGGAAGACTTTGAGATTGCCCTTGAAACTTGGGGTGTCTTTTAGTCTGGTCCAACACTCAAGAGCACAGATCCTAGAGTCCCTGCATTCAGAGTCAGAAAAGACTGCTGAATTGAACCTGAAGAAGATAGATCTTTGGGCAGAAGCTTCCACAAGGGGAAGGGTAGAGGTCCTCGGTGATAACCTAAGGGTCCCAGGACAAGAGCAGCCCCTAGGAAGCCCCAGAATAGAGCAGCACCAGCACCAGCCACCATGGCATAAAACCATACCAGGTGTTTTGTGGTATGAGCTATGAAAAGAGGTCCCAGGACAAACTGTCGTTTTCCTAGGTCATACCCAACTCCTGAACTTGTCTTACAAAGCCACCGAGTTCTGACAGTCATTGATCCCCCAAGTCCTGACTGTTTCTTGGCTCAAACTCAAATGTTTTGGCAAGAGCTTTACTGCCTCGCCCCCAACTCTACCTCCATCCCTGTCAACTATTAACCCCTAGGGTGTCTGATGCCCCAGTCTGTGACCTGATACTCTCCCAGCCTCTCCACCCCCACCTCTAGGATCCCTTTCCCAGGCTGCAATCTGCCAGCTACCAGGCAGCTTCCGACTGGCCTCCCAGGACTAAGTAGTCCCTGTGTCCCACAGCATTGCCGTGCTAAATAGTGTCACATGTTTTTATGGCCTAACTCGAATGTAATTGCTCTCAGACACCCACTCTCCTGACCTGGTGGGAAGTCCAATGTCTATCCTTTTCACAATCTCACCTCCCTTCCTTCCAGTCCTTAGGGCTGGCAGAATCTGAGGGCCCACCATTGTCCTGCCAGGAGCAGGCCCTATAACCAGCTTCCTGAGCAGGCCCGTGAAGCTCCCCGGGCCCAGCCCACTCCCGAACACTTCCAGCCACCCCAGAACCTGTCACCTCAGGAGCCAGCCTCGACATTTTTCAGTTTCTTTCACCTGCAGCCTGAACTTTGATCCTTTTCAGGCCCTAAGTTCCAACTCTACCCTGGGACCTGCTTGCTTTTCCAACCCTGGAAATAAAAGTCTTCATTCACTTGCTTTTCTTTAGTAAGAGAGCTTAATTGCCAATGAAAAAGCATTTGATGGTTCCCAAAAGCCAGACTCTATACCCTAGGATGGGAAAAAGTTGCTTGTATTTATTTCTTTCTTTTCTTTTTTTTTTTAATAGAGACAAGTCTCACTTTATCACCCTCAGTAGAGTTCTGTGGCAGCGTCACACAGCTCACAGCAACCTCCAACTCCTAGGCTTAGGCAATTCTCTTGCCTCAGCCTCCCGAGTAGCTGGCTCCACAGGCGCACACCACTATTTTTTTGTTGCTGCAGTTTGGCCAGGGCTGGGCTTGAACCACTACCCTCAGTATATGGGGCTGGCGCCCTACACACTGAGCCACAGGCACCCCTCAAGTTGTTTATATTTCTTAAGGGAGGAAGGAGAACAGGGCACAAAATCAGTTTAAATGCACTATAAGTGTAATTTTTAAATGCCACTCTGTTAAACGGAATTCTTTTATAATGTGCATGTTTATTCATCAAATATTTGGAGCCTGCTTTGAGCGCAGCAAAATGCGAGGTGATGAGAATACAGACAAGAGATACACAGAACCGACCCTCCAGGTCTGCCTCTGGAAGTATCTGGAACGTAACCATCAAAGAGGCCACTCCCAGCCACTGTGATGAAAGCCTATTTATCACCATTTAAAACCACTTATTCCTTGCCTGTAAGCACACAGTATATATTTCCATGTCTTAAGTTACTTCATTATTTGAATAAAGGATTGTAGATAGATTTCCTCAGGGTAGAGCCCACTAGTACCTAACACCAATAATCACATGGGTTTTCACAGACTGGCAGCTATGGAACTTAAAACTCACTCGCCTCACTTGATCCCTCTCCCAGAATCACAGGAGGCAAGCCTGCAAGTCCCGTGATCTGATCGTATTTTATAAAGAAAGAAAGCAAAGCCCGGGGAAGTTAATTAATTTCCATGGCAGGGGCTAATGCACTGGGAGAAGGCTTAGGTCTCTAACCAGTGAATCATTTGCATACATAAGCAGTTCACCTCCAATCCCCAGAACTTTATGTTTCTTACCGAAAGCATTGAGCTGCTGAAGGCAGAGGGTGTGAAGGGTCATGGGTGCTGTAGTCATCAGAATGAGATTTACCCCCGGAAGCTAATGAGGCTTAAGCTTTGGGGACTTGCACAAGCTCCCGTAATAGCTAACCCTTCATAATGCATTCCCGTGAGGAGACTGACTTCTCGCTTAGACTCTCACCTCCTGCTTAGAGATGCCCTGCCTTTTCAAGCCAAACCCAGGTAGGACTTCCCTGTATCGATTCTATGAGTTTACACATAACCCCTCCTCCATCCCTCTAAAATGTCGAAATACCAACCAAACTGTAACCCAACCACAGCAAGACTGCTTGCTCGAGGTTTCTTGGATGTGGCTCTCTAGCCACAGTCAGGGATGTTCATTTTACAGAGGTTGGGCTGTTTTCCATTGACAGGCCTCTGCGGATTCACATGAATTTATTTAAAAATAACGTGCATTTAGGTTGATCTATTTTCTCATCCTAAATAATTATTTGCTATGAGTAAATAAATACCGGCTGGACTTTTACAAATTCTTTTTCTTAAATAGGCTCCCTCCAAATTTTATACTTAAGCTCCAGGCAACCTTGTTTCTCGGCTGGTTCTCAGTCCCACAGTTGTATGTTTGTTCCGTGGGCGCACCGGTTACAGGGCGCTGACACAGAGGAGCGAAACACCCACCCTCACTCACCCCACAGGGGAACATAAGTAAATAGCACTCAGAGCTAATAACAACACCCGTATTTATCAATTGACTTCCTACATGTCAAAGAATAAAACAAAGACTACCAGAGCTTAGGAAAAAGAGACACCAGGTAAGCAAACACCTAGCAGTGAGGGACTCACAGAGGGGAAAAGTCCCAAGAGTCTCAAGTGTGACAGAGGAGGTTTCATGGTGGTCATGCTAGTTAAGGATTGAAAATGCTAGAGGATGGAAGTGCCTTCTTCTCAGAAACCCAAGTAAATGTTCTATCCTAACCTTCCCCCCTCCTGACCAGCTGGTGTCTTTCCCTGTGGCTCTGTGTGGCCTGGTGGGCCCTGCCTCTGCCTCTAGCACATGTAAGTACAGCAAACTTGGTTTTCCTAAGCCTCTGCCCTGCTGCCGCTGTGACCACACCTACCATCACATGAAATAATACAAATACCCTAATTTTTTTTTTTTTTGAGACAGAGCCTCAAGCTATCACCCTGGGTAAGTGTCATGGCATCACAGCTCACTGCAACCTCCAACTCCTGGGCTCAAGCGATTCTCCTGCCTCCACCCCCCAAGTAGCTGGGACTACAGGCGCCCACCACAACGCCCAGCTATTTTTTCATTGCAGCCATCATTGATGTTTGGTGGGCCCGGGCTGGATTCGAACCTGCCAGCTCAGGTGTATGTAGCTGGCACCTTAGCCACTTGACCCATAGGCGCAGAGCCAATACCCTGAATTATTAACATCTGGCATTAGTGTGAACATTTGTTACAATTATGAAACAATCACATAATTGTTAACTGAAATCCACGTTTACATCAGGGCACTCTCTGTGTTGTACAGTTCTAGGGGTTTTGACAAATGCATAACACCCCGTATCCACCATGACAGCATCGCACAGACTAGTTTCTGGGCCCTACAAGCCCCCTGCGTGTTATCTATTCATCTCCTCTCCCTTCCCCTGAGATCCTGACAACTGCTGATCTTACTGTCCCTATACTTCTGCCTTTTCCAATACAATGTGATTTTCATACTCTTCCCATCTAGAAATTGAGCCCATGTCTTACACCTCCTGACTCTTGTTTTCCTCACATGAGTCTGGGAGGGCTATGAAGAGGAAAGAAATGACAGGATGTAACTCTGAGGCTACAATGTAAAAGGCCATACAGCTGCCACCTGGGCCTCTTTGGATGCTCTTTTCTGGAATCCACCCACCATGAGGAAGCCTGAGTTGCTAAAAGAGAGACCCTTGTGGAGAAGAACTAAAACTCTCAGGGGTCAGTGGTACTAACTTGCCAGTCATAAGTGAGCTGAGTCAGCCCAGCTGATGCTGCGCGGTGCACAAATGAGCTGTCCCAGCTGAGCTCAAATTGCAGATACATGAGCAAAATAAATAATTGTTGTTTAAAAAATCACTAAATTAGGGGGTGGTTTGTTATGCAGCAATAGATAAACCAAACATCCAGCTATCCTCTGGGATGTCTCATGCTTCTTTATATTGTAAGCTTCCATTGGAGGTCTTGGTAAAGGGTCTTGGTATTTACTATTGATTATGTTAAAATCAAAATATAAGGCAAAACATAGTAAATCACAAAATCTAACAGCAAAAGTATCATACAATTTGGAATCTGGAAGAAGCCTTAGCAATCATTTAGGCCAGTTTCCCCTACAGAATAGAAATGCTAAGGCCAAGAGCTATTAATGGCCCTGGGGTTCTGTTTTATAGTGCCTGGACTGGGCTCACTGAGACTTACTGAATATGCAGACCTCCCAGGAGCCTCTCTGAAAGCCCATTGGAGGTGTGAACTGTGATGTGGATTTTAAACTAATGACATGACAATTAGCCTTAAGGTTGTTCTAGATCACCTTCCAGACTCTATTATATCTATGCTGTTTGGCCTGTGGGCTAGAGGGTCGTCTGCACTCTTTTGTGGTTGGCACACTACATTCCGATTGGTAGATTGGTAGGACATTCCCTCCTCCCCCACATGTGAGCAGTTGCTCAGGACAGGGTTAAGATGAGCACCAAGACAAGGGATTGGGGAATCACCCTTGTCCTTTTTCCCCTGGGAGAGCTGAATCCTATCTACCTCACTAACACAGGCATCCACCTGGGTTCATTCACGTCACCCATCTGAGACGTGGAGGCAAGGGGCACTGATGCAATATGTTCCTCATGCTACATTCTGTGCTATAAAGAAGTCCGTTGTCTCTGGCCCAGGAGTCTTGTATCTTCTGCTACCATCCGTGAAACCGTGGCAGGCTACCCTTGCTCGTCATCTTGAAAGTAGAGCAAAATCTCAGATTCTTCACAGTCTTGACACCCTTCTTTTTATGCAAGAAATGAGACCAGGTCGACATAAGAGGGCAGAGCTTTGCAATAACAAGCATAAAATGTTAGCCTCGTGTTTTAGGGCCTGACGAACTTTTAAGTCCTTCCCTTCTCTGGGATAAGATGTACCCGTGCCTTACTTCCTTAAACTCCAGTAGGATGTAATTTCAGAACACTAAAGACAGAGACTAGCAGAGGAGGTTTACCATGGAGCCAGTGAGGCTTCAGCTCTAAGGGCCCTCACTGCCCAGACCCTTCCAAAGTCCTAGGAAAAGCTCTAGCACACATGGTCAGGTGTTTTATAAAGTTTACAAAAATAAGACTTTTAATTTCAATTGGTCAATTGCACTGTCTCTTTCTGCTCTGATTTTTCCTCCATCATATTTCCTTTCATTTAGTATGGCTGTGGAGTGGGCACAAGTATTTGGGGGGACATCACTGGAGGGGAACTGGGACTACATGTAGTTTGGGTTTATCTTGGGACATATTCACACATCACACAGTCACATCCTGTATGGTTCAACCAGCCCTACATGGGAGTGGTTTCCAAGAACACGCCTACTGCCCATTGTGCCAACACACTTAACGTCCTGGTACGAAGACCCCTGGTCAGAGGTTGTCAGGAAACGAAAGTGGCCCCACAGCACCTGGGACAGTAAGGATGAGGACAGTGGAGGAAAAACAAGGACTGAGAAGCTCCTGGCCAGAAACCAGTGTGGGGAATTCTTCCATCATCCAGTGTATAAAGTTGTAAGCAGGATACCCCTGGTCAAATTCCTCTTGTTGGGAATACTGAGTGCAGCAGATAAAATAATGAATCTACCACATGTCGTTTTCATGTTTCCTGGAAATTACACAAATGGAATTTATCAGAATTCTTGCCATTTATAGGGAACAAACAATATTACAAACAGTGGCTGTGTGAGGTCTCATGTTTTATGCATTGCAAGGAGTCAGGCTTAGCATATCTGATGTATCCTGTCCCGACAGAGTCTGACAGTTCCTAATGAGATAGCATAAAAATTTGGCACCGATGTTCATAAAAGGCCTGGGGTCAGGGGCAAGGGGTAGAAAAATAATGGTCCAGTGACAAAATTCCTGTACATATTCATCAATCGAAGGATAAATGTTATCCTACCTGACTATATAACACAAATCAACTCAGTGGCAATTTCAAAAATGTATCTGAACTGCTCATGAGGACCTTATTCTCAAATTAATTTTATATATTTTTATAGTTTTCATAATTACTGACCATACCAAAACAAATATAACAAGAAGAAAACATGCTCCTGAAAGCCAATAATGAAAATCAAAAAATGAAAATTAGTAGAAGCTTCAAAGTGTCAAAAACTTTGTTATCACATAGTATAAGATGGAAACAGGGTGGCACCTGCGGCTCAGTGAGTAGGGCCCCAGTCCCATATACCGAGGTTGGCAGGTTTAAACCTGGCACCAGCCAAACTGCAACAACAGCAAAAAAAATAGCAGGCATTGTGGCAGGCGCCTGTAGTCCCAGCTGCTCGGGAGGCTGAGGCAAGAGAATCGCTTAAACCCAAGAGCTAGAGGTTGCTGTGAGCTGTGATGCTACAGCACTCTACCAAGGGTGACAAAGTAAGACTCTGTTTCTTAAAAAAAAAAAAAAAAAGATAATGGAAACGAAGTCTTCTAATGGTCAAAATCATGAAGACAGGTTTTTAAAAAACCATAATAGTTGATAAAATATAGATGAAAATTAAAATAGAAAAAAAGATGATGAAGGAAATCAGGACACTTTAATACAGGAAACAAAGAAAGAGAGATACAAGTTATTGTAAGGAAAATGCAATTTATGCAGATAATAGAGCAGTGTGAGACCCACAGCTGTGTCATTTTAACGAATTTGCTGAGTTTACCATGTGCTTCTTGCAATGAATATCTAGCTAAAAACACAGGAGGGAAGTATCCTAGAAGTGTGTCAGGCACACAAAGCAACGCCTATTATGTTATTTTCTGCACTTTATAAAGGTGGTGTTCTTTGTCGGCTTTCTAAAATTTGTGGTTTGTTGTGATTTCTTTTCAAATTCACTTTGATAACTAATTGTGTATGTGTAATTTTGTACTATTTTTCTTTAAGAAAGCACCAGAATTATATAAACTTTAGGCTCCATCAACCCAGACCCAGCTCTGGAGGCAGCTCATACTGTTTCAAGCATCCTTTTCTCCCTGTCAATCAAAGCCAAAACAATGTTCAGACATTACCCTCCACCCAAAGGAGAGAAGAATTGGTTATCTAGAACTGCAGTCTCCAATCGCTGGGCACAGACCGGTAAGCCTTCATGACCTGTTAAGAACTGGGCAGCACAGCCATCACCTGAGCTCCACCTCCTGTCCCAACACCTGCCTCTTCCCACTCCAAGTCTGTGGAAAAATTGTCTTCTATAATCCAAAACTGGTGCCAAAAAGGCTGGGGACTGCTGGTCTAAAAGATTCTGGTCTAGAGGAGGTACAATCCAGGTGCCCCAGAATCTCACTTTCCCCTTTGCTTGTGGGAATTGGATGAGCAGGGGCATTAGAGTGTGTCAACAAGTGTTGGCTGCTTCTCATACCTTTCAGGGAGACTCAACAACAAACAGTGCACTCAGGCTTGGGCTGGCCAGTTGGAAAGCAGAGAGCAGGAGAAATAGAGTTATTCTGAAGCAGGTGCTTTCTGCTGTGTCCCTTAATCCATGTAGAGCTAGTGACTCAGGGTTGGAAAAGTCAATCGCTCCTGTAGCCAGAGTCTCGGGCCGATAGCTGTATTATTCGGGATCCTTGCTGCAGAGGTAGCACCTAGCTTAACTGTTTTAAATGCAAAGGAGCTCATGGACTTGTTGGGAAGGCTGAAGAAGCAGGCTGCTGGTGTAAGGCAGCTTCCTGAATGGGTGATTTCCATTTGTGGAGGCAGCAGCTCCCTTGGTGGCTCAGTATAAGTAGCATGGTTCTGGAAGATGTCTTTGAACTTCCATCTAGGGTAGCTTTCAGCAGACCACTGGCCAGTGTATCGCACTGGAGAGCAGAGGTGACAATCTGTCAGTCTCATCTTTTGCTGCGAGAATAAAAAAGGATCTTTCTAGAGCTCTACCAGGAATGTTTGATCCCCTTTGGGAATTTTCCCAAAGACTCCCAAAGATAAAACACAGGATTATTCAGCAAAGTGATGTTTGGAAAAAATATCAAAGAATTCAGCAGGCAGATCAGTCTTGACTGATCCTAGAAGTAGCGTGAGAATGCGTAGCCATAATAAGAAAAAACATAAAAAGATGGAATTATTTAAATTCCACTGTGTTTATTCTATCTCCCCCTCACTTCTATCATTCTCTCAACTACCACTGTTCTCAAGAAAACTGAAAAAACAGAAAAATTTTGAAAATATTGTGTTTACCACTAGAAGGCCCTTCCAAAGCAGGGATGTTTAATAGTTGACTGGGATCACCTTTACCTGTAGTCCATGTTGAATTCTTTAATATTACAAGGCAGAATTTTTATTGCCTATATTTGGAACATATATAACATAATAACATATATGTTATATAACGTATATATAACAAATATCCCCATGATAACAACAAAATACAACAAAATTCTCTGGGTTGTGCAGAGGAACTGCTGTTACAGACAAGTTCAATTAATGTAATTGCATAAATTCTTCATGACACAACAGATTAGCAGCATTTTGATTATCAAGGGCTTCTAATTATTGATTGGGGCTATTTTCATATCCTTTATACAGACTTGCATACATAGGCCAGCTCAGATTACTAAGTCTGTTTCAGAGAAATGATATAAACACTGATTCCTTCTCTGATCGGCTCACTAATACTTCTAGCACTGACCTGAGAATATTTGGTTCAGTAATTCCTTTAATGGGTTCAAAAGTATAAAATTTCTCTGCAGAATTTTGTCCTCAATTTCCACATTGCTCACCCTTCTGGAATACTTTTTCTCTTACAGAAAAACCCATCAGCAAAAATTTTCTGGCTTTGCTACCCCTCACCACAGCCCTTCTCTAAACTTTCTTGGGAAGCAGGAAAAACTTACCAGAAACCCTAGAATTTGCTTGTCCATCCTGGCACCTCCTTCGAGCTCTGCTTGCGGTGGTTTTACTGTATCAGCTTAGTTAAACTGGAACTGTGCTTCCCAGAAGTCATTTCCCCATGAGGTCCCAAGTCGGGATTGTGAGCAAGGGAAATTGGCATGAGATTTGGAAGGCTCCAATTAAACAGCAACCATCACGCTTGGAAGTTCAGTGCCGGTGTCAGGCTTGATCTGCTGGCTGGTCTGAGCACGGGGCAGTGGCAGAGTATACAGTTCCTTCAGCTCCCACCAGATCATCTCCTTTGACTCCAACTAGTCCCAGGCCAGTTGCACATCCAGAGCAAAAGGCAACCATTCTTTGACAGGTCGCTGGCACCACTGGAGTTAGATGCAGAGAAAGGCAGACCCAGGCTCCAATTTGTGCTCAGTGTTCCCCCTCTGCCTCCCTCTGCTTCACATCCAGCTTTTCTTCCCCACTTCCTGCTCTGCTAACCCACAACTCCAGGCAGCCACCACACAGCTCTCCTTTGTGGCCCCTGGCTGGTGGCTTTTCTCCAATCCTCTCTGGCATGATTGTGGGAAGTCTAATCCTTACAACAAATCCCTCGCTCCATACCACTCATAGTTGTCCCGCTTCCCAGACTGAACTCTGCCTGGTGCGCGGCTGCTGAGTGAGCTGACGGAGCCCAGAATGACAAATCAGCCAGAGACATTCTAGCCCAATCTCAGCTTGGTAGTCACTACAGTCAAACCAAAATTCTCCCAAGAGTGCTGACAGAAAGCAAGTCAACACCTGGGCACACCTTCGGCCTAAGAGTCAGTCATCAAACGTTTTCACATTTTTTAATGGGCTCTAATCCAGCCCTCCTGCTCCTAAGAATTTATCAAGAGATAAAAGTTATGGATCACATAATATTTTGATAAATCACTTGGTAAGACTTTCGAGGGATATATTTGAGTTAAAATAGATGGTCCCCGAACTGCTGTGTCAGGATGGTTAGTTTTGCTGACTGCATAACTTTTTGCTTTGCTGAGCGAATGTGCAGAGATGAAAAACTCCCAACTTGGGACATTATGGAGAACATTTGGAAACTATGTCTGGGAAAGGAAAAAAAAAGAAAAGGCTACTGTCTGGAAAGGAGAACAGAGGGTAGAAAACACAAATATCTAATGGCTAATGACCTTGACTTTCTGCTGTGTTTCCCCCTGAAACACTCACATCCTATAATCCACAGTGGGGCGAGCTCTATTTGGAAACAGATTGTAGCACTGAGTCCTCCCTCAAAATACTAAGAGGGCAACAAGCAAAACAAAACAAAAAGCGAGAGAGAAAGATGGGGAACTGTCTAAATGTTGAGCAAGTGGGAATTATTTGAATAAATCATGTCCTTTCCAAACAACAAAATACCAAGCCACCATTATAAACTATTTTGTTAAAGAACATTTAATAACATGGGAAAATATCGTAAGTGAGGAAAGCACATTTCAAACTGAATGTAGCGTATTAGGAAAGGAAAAGGACAAAAAGTAGCTATGGTAGATTAAGTGGATTTTTTTTTCTTCCTTTTATTTACTCATAATATCTTCAATGTCTATCACTGACATATTTACTGACAGAGATTTCTTTTGTAACAAAACCAGCTGCTGTATGCATATTTTGCCCTATCTAGTACAGCCTAAAGCTGCACTTCCAAATTTATGCCCTAGAGAAACTCACATGTACATAAGAAGTACACTAACATGTTTATTTCAGTTCTGTGCCCTTTTAGTGGTTTGTTTTGCTATGGAAAATTTTAAACATATGACACGTTAACAGAACGGTTTAATATAATAAACTCCCACCTTCCTGTCACTCAGCTTCAATAATAATCACTTTCTGACAATCTCCTTTCATCTAAGCCAGTGGTTCTCAACCTTCCTAATGCTGCTCTTGGAATTTCCAGGCTCTAGGACCATAAGGCAAATAATCTTCTATTGTTTACAAATTACTCAGTTTGTTGTAATCTGTCGTAGCAGCTGAAAACGGACTCAGATATTCCCTCTTTCTGCACCTTCCCTGAATATCTATACTGAGGCACTCTGCCAGCTGAGTCACAGCAATGGCTTCTAGGAAGCTGTATCCCCCAGGCAAGGCAGGAAAACCACCATAAAGAGTGTAGAGACTGCTTCAGGAGGAGTCAACAGTGGCTGAGTCCTCACTCTGTGCCAGACACCATGCTAGCATCTGTCCTGTCATTTCTGCCTGCCTGAGTGGGACATAGCCCTTCCCCCTTCTGAAACTGCTACAGTGAGTCTACTGGAATGATGACACTCACACTCACACATGCACACACATAACTTAAATGGACATAAGGGAAGCACAACGTGCCAGGGGAATTTAGAAGTGAGAAGTCATATTTATTTATTTTTTATTTATGTATTTATTTATTTTAGAGACAGAGTCTCACTTTATCACCCTTGGTAGAGTGCTGTGGAGTCATAGCTCACAGCAGCATCCAGCTCTTGGGCTTAGGCGATTCTCTTGCCTCAGCCTCCGAGTACTGAGACTACAGGTGCCCTCCAGAACCCCCAGCTATTCTTTTGTCACACTTTGGCCAGGGCTGGGTTCAAACCCACCACCCTTGGTATATGGGCCCAGCGCCCTACCCACTGAGCCACAGGCACTGCCAAGAAGTCATATTTAATTAGAGAGAAGCATCATCCATAAGATAGACCTGTCTCTTTGTGACCTCTATATAAACAGAAGATAACAGTTATGACACATAATTATTTTCCAAACTTGAGTCTTTCATAGTGATTATGCCCATTACACCTGTCATCATGAGGAAACGCACTCAAATTTCCAAAGTTTATGTGAATCATGTACTTCATTTTCTAGCTGGGACATTTTAGTCAGAGTTTGATGAGAGTGTCACAAAAAACATGGGATCCTATCTACAGGCCAGCAGAGGATGCTTTCACTAATCCTGATTTTATTTTATTTTACTTTATGTTATAAATACCCAGCATTTTTAATACTACATGTATTATTCTAAATGCATGGTAAGTATTTACTCAAGCCTCACAAGCACCACAGCTGTGATTTTAATTCTTCCTTAAACATCTCTGATTACCTTGGGCCCTGATTATCAGGCTTGCTGAGGACAGGCATCCAGGTTTGATCAAGAGCTAATGAAGTCCATGGCAGCCTCGTCCAAGGAGGGAGCCCTGCCCATCAAGAATACTGGGTCCTTCTTCATGCCACAGGTGCACCTGCTGCAGTAAAATATCTTGGGGCTTAATTGATCAGCTCTTAATGGCAATGTCTACACACAGGATATTGTATCCAACCTGTGTTTAAAAAAAAAAAAACTCTTAAAGATTAAATTGGAGAACTTAGTTTCCTCTAGCAATATTGGTATGTCTGATTTTGAATTCCCCCCAGAAGCAGAGCCTGAGAAAATGTATCTGAGTTTGTTTTGTGCTGCAATGACAGAATGCTATGGAGTGGATAGTTTATAATGAAATCCACTTGGCTTACAGTTCTGGAGGCTGGGAAGTCCAAAATCAAGGGGCCAGCATCTGGTGTGGGCCTTTATTCCATGGCAGAAGGCAAAAGGGGGAGAGAGAGAGAGATTGAACTCACAGCCTCAAACCCTTTACCATTAGCATTAATCCATGCCAGTGGGTGGACATGACCTAAATCTCCCATTAGGCCCCACCTCCCAACAGTGTTGCAGTGGGGATTAAGTTTCCAACATATGCTTTTGGGGGCAACACATGCAAATCATAGCGTAAAGATTTGAATGAAATGGTTTAGTCTTGGGAGGCACCTGTGGTTCAGTGGGTAGGGTGCCAACCCCATATACCGAGGGTGACAGGTTCAAATCCAGCCCTGACCAAACTACAACAACAAAAATAGCCAGGTGTTCTGGTGGGCACCTGTAGTCCTAGCTACTTGGGAGGCTGAGGCAAAAGAATCACCTAAGCCCAGGAATTGGAGGTTGCTGTGAGCTGTGACACCACAGTACTCTACCAAGGGTAATAAAGTGACACTCTGTCTCTACAAAAAAAATAAAAAGAAGAAGAAGAAGAAGAAAAGAAATGGTTTAGTCTTGCTGGGAAAACCCCAGGAGCCAGTATAGAGCATATATCTCAAAGTTCTGCCTGGTGGGAGTGAAGGAATAGAATCCTTGCCTACTAACTCCTGTCAGCCTTTGGTTGAAGAGTTAGTGGGAGATGGTTGATTCCCCTGCCCTTCTGGTCCCCGGACAAGAGCAGCAGGCTCTGGCAGAGGGAAGCCAGCCAGCACCCACGGAAGTTGGGAGGCCTGGGGAAGCTGGGGAGGGCACTGCTCCACACTGGAAGTCTTTGGCCACTAAGCAAAGGACACTGAGTCAAACACACACAGTCACTCTTTCCTGGAAAAGAGAGTTATAAAGAAAAAACAGCACTTTAAAACTTTATCTTATAGTAGAGATTATAAACTTAGGGCTCAAAATCGTTTGTTTGGGTTTTTTTTAAAGTTTTCTGGAATGATCCTTAGTGTGTAAGCTGTGTATGGAAAGGTGTCTCTGGCTGCTCTTCTGCCCCAGAGCAGCTATGGAGGGGAGAAGAGGGTGTGGGGAAGTCGTCTCCCTTGTTTTGCATGTGACCCATCCTCTGCGGCCTTTTACCGTGTCTGACACAGGAATAATTAGCCTTCAACCTGAGAAGTACCCAACCCCTGAAAGACTAAGTGCAGAGGGCTGTGTCACCTTTCATAAGGCTGTTCCTGGGGTCTGCACAGCGACACACAATAGTCATGCCTAGCTGAGGCAGCAGACCCTACCTAAGCATGTCAGGGGGTGTGGTGTGGCCACCGTGCCTATCTCCAGGATTGGTTTAAAAGGCTCTAGGTCCAGACTCGGGGGGATGCCTAAAACAGGGGGAGTTCGTGCCTAAGCAAGCCCAAGGTTTTCAGTGAAGTTGCTCAGAATATCCCTCACTTTTCTCCATATACACACAGAGATAGCATAAGCCAAAGACAAGTGAGTCTCAGGGTCAGAGGGTAGGAAGCTAAGGGGAAAACATAGGGACAGCCTGTGGCCTTCAACACTCACTTCTATCAGAGGAGGGTTCCACCGGGCAATTGCCATCCTCTGTCTGTTAGAGGCTCTCAGCATCCAGAAAAGGTAGTCATTTGCCAACTTGAGGGTAGCAGCTGCCTTCAGCCCCCCGCTGGTCACCTGGCCTGTTCTGTGGCATCTGTAGACCCCTAGTGCAAGCAGCTTCATGACTTTGGCCATATATAGCACCACCACCTGAGCAATTGATTATTAAATGTCTTTCTTGAGATTGAGTCTCTTTGCATACATATATATTTATTAACAAAGGAAATTTGACCTCTTTACTGTGAATGAAAACACATTATCACTGGCCACAGTGGCAACAAAATAATGTTATCAAATTCCAGCCAAATATTCTTGCCCACTGTAGACTGTGGTTCTGAGGGCTGTTCCACTCTCTGTTAAAAGATAATCCCACTTGCTCAGGAGGCTGAGGTAGGAGGATAACTTGAGCCCAGGAGTCTGAGGTTGCTGTGACCTGTGATGACCCTACCGCACTCCAGTCTAGGTGACAGAGTAAGACTCCATCTCAAAAAAAAAAAAAAAGTTAGACAGGGCTTGTTCTTTGATTACCAGAAGGACTAATTAAATAAACTTGTTTAATTAGTTAAAGAGTTCCTTTCAAGGCCTGTGCGTCTGGCCTGTCTCTGGGAGACACCAGCCTTCATCTAACATTCTGGTTTCCTGGGCTCACTGCATTCTCCTCAACGTGGCTGGAAGGGCCTCAAATGCCTAGAAAATTTGGAGCAGAAGCAGGTCAGCACCCAGAGCTGAAGGCCTCCCAGGCCCTGGGAGGTGGTAAGCAAGAGCGGGCCTCCCTGCAGCACTCTGAGGAGAAGTTTCTAGTCTCCCTCCCTAAGAGGGTGAAGAGGAGAGGGCCCCCAAAGAAAGGAAAACAAAAACGGAAGAGAAAGAAAGGGAAGGGAGGGACAGAGTGAACAAGACAGGATGATTGGAAGGAAAGCACAGGGCACCACCACCCTGCCCTGGGGCAGAAGCAGCAGCCTATTGTCAGCAGGAGGAACTTTGGGCCCTATTGAGTGCACAGCCCTCCTGGCTGCTAATTACTGCAGGACTGCCTGCTGTGAGATCCTGTCAGCCCTGCCATTTGGACTCACGATTTAACCTGCAAAAAAGATTCACCCTTAATTAAAAACCAAGCTGACCTTTTGGAAGGTTTGTCTCTGGAAGAAGATAACTGACTTTTTAAGATTAATAACTCCTAATAAGTTCCATAACCGTAAGACCAGCGAGCACGTGCACTTGCATATCTGATGGCCCCCCTGATAAGTATGTCATACAAACCCATGTCATGTCTTCTGGAGCCCAAATGTGAGATGAACAGATGGGAGAAGGTGCTATAGAGGACAACCCAGTGGGCACCCCTACTGACTTCAGGATTGGAGTGAGCCCTTGCGGGCAGAGGGCAGTGGCAATTGCTTTTTGTCCCAGGAACCGACAGGAAAGACTATGTAATGCAAGTTGTTGAAGTGGCAGATGGGGTGGGACCAGTGGGGGACTGGGCTGGTGGGGTAGACACAGAGTGAACCTGAGGGTGTCATCTACCCCACACTGACAGGATTTTGTTTTATATATTTGTAAGAAAGCAGCAAATTTTGAAAGAGAAAAGATAGTTGGACTTATAAGAATCTGAGCCTCATTTTCACCTTTGAAATATGACTATAAAAAGGTAGGAGTCAGGCAAAAATAGAAGCAGATAGTCTTGAAGATAAAAGTGGCGTTAAGGAGTTCACGTTCCATGTATCTGACCAGAGAGCAGAAGGATTTGACTTTGTGTCCTGACCCTAGAGCAGCTGTTGTTACAGCATAAATTATCCTCTCTGGCTTCAAGTCTTTACTTGAAAAGAAGAAAAATAATGTCTTCCCTCTGAAAATCAATTTGTTAATTATTTTCACGGGTTACATTCTATACTCACAATAACTCAGTTGGTATACCTACCTGAGAAAGCAGAAATTACTATCCTCATTTTACCAATATACCCCCTATGACTGACTCCATGTGAGGGTCACCATTCTAGTTCTGCTACCTGCAGGATGTGTGACCTTGGACAGGTTACCTAACCTCCTCTGGGCCTCAGTTTCTTCATCTGTTAAATGGGAATAAAATAGTACTTTATAAAGTTGCTGAAGGATTCAATGAGCTAATATATATGAAGTGCTTAGAAATGTCTTGATGCTTAATAAGCTCTTGAAGGGACCTCCGAGGCCAGGGTAGACTCCCACCTCATGAAACAGACCACCTGCTGGGAGACTTTTCAGGCAGGGATTTTCCGAGCACTGGCTGACTGACTACACTCCTGGAACTCCCTGGGTGTTTGGGGCGCCTGGGACTTCCTGGGTGCTTGCGGGCACCCCTCTCCAGACCCTGCTCACTCCCTGCTCGGAATTTCCCTTGATAAACAACAGACCCCTTTGCACAACCCACTCCCTGCTCGGAACGCTTGGAATTTCGTTCGCTTAAACAGACCAGTGACCTTACCCTGATCAGAATCTCCCTTGTTCAAACAATCACTGACCCCCACACCCATCTGGTTGCGGTTTTCAACTTTAAAGGAAGCCTGTAACAGCCGTTCGGGGTCCTTCTCCCCAAGCGGCTGAGGGACCCTGACGCGTCAGCAATAAACTCGCCTCTTGCTTTTGCATTGACCCAAGTCTGGTGACTGTTCCTTGGGGGCGGCTATCGTGGCTGGACCCCGTTTTGGGTCCAACACTCTCAATGAACATTAGTTCTTCTAGACTAAAGTGTCAAGCCTGGGATTCTAATCCAGGTCTTCTGACACCAGGGTAGATCACTGATGAAGAGCATGAGCTAGCAGAACAGTGTGCAAACCCCAATTCCACAACCTAACTGTAGCACTCAGTTTCCTCATCTATAAAATGGGGCACCTACTGCATATAGTTGCTGGAAAGACTGTATATGCTCAACACTTAGTAGTTGTTTTCACAATCTTTGTTATTAGCAGAAACATAACAAAACCAAAGGGCACCAGGCACGGAGGCTCACACCTGCACTCTAAGAGGCCAAGGCAGGTGAATTGCTTGAGCCCACAAGTTTGAGACCAACCTTAACAAAAGTGAGACCCCATCTCTACTAAAAATAAAAAAACTGAGGCAACAGGATCACTTGAGCCCAAGAGTTGGAGGTTGCTATCAGCTATGATGACACGGCACTCTACCCAGGGTGACAGCTTAAAACTCTGTTTAAAAAAAAAAATAAATGAATGAATAAATAAAACAAAGAGATGGATAAGAACACTGTCTGATCTTAAGGCAAGACAGAATTCCGAGACTATATGATACAGCTACCCTTCATTAGCACAACTTGTAAAATAGGTTATTCATGAATTTTCTGCTAAAGATGGAAGATTAAACATACTTGTCCACTACTAATGGCAGTAATGGAGTTTTTAAAACTTTAGAAACACAAAAGAACAAACAGAAAGAGAAAGATGCATTGGAACAAAATTTTGAAAGGTGGGAACCAGAGGGATAAAGTGACCGATACAGAAAATCAAGAAATCCTAACCAGAGTGGAGAAAACCAGGAAGCAACTTCCAGAGACTCAGAAATTGGCAACACCAAGTACTGATAGAAGTGGGCATGAAAGTGGGGCTAAAGATAAGTTGTGGAAGAAGGAGTTGGACCCTTAGATCCCAACCCTTGCTCAGCCCAACTGGGGTTGAGGCTGAAGGATTGGCAGAAGACAAAAGGACTTCTTTTCTGGTAAGGTACATCAGATATCACTGGAGATGGAAATATTGTAATGAAAACAGCAATCTTTTTTTTTTTTTTTTTTTATTGGTTTCTGTGTACATTGATTCCAACATGGGGTACATTGTGCTGTTTCATATACAATTTGGAACATCTTCATCAAGCTGGTTAACATAACTTTCATATCATTTGGTTAATCATTGTATCAAGACATTTATATTCTGGTTCTAGAAAAGTTCACTTGTACCCTTGTTAGACAGATATATAGGGGAGGGGAGAAGGGTGGATGGGGGTGGGAGGGTGATGGGAAAGATTACCAGGCAGTTTCTTATTCTCCAGGCTCCTTGGAAGCTCGTTGGCTGTTCTGCCTGAGGCTGAGCCGCTACGGCAGTGATGAGGGGAGGTGGTTTGATTGACAACAGGCCACGTCAGAGGTCTTGGTGAGGGTCTCACATCAACACAAATAAATAAGCATTAGTACATTCTAATTTTTTACAGCAAGTATTAGTGTAACATAGCAATTGCTATTAAAATAAAAATACTTCCCTTTTTAAATAATCTGGGAAATTTCTTAAGATGTCTGTAGTAATTGGTTGACTTTCTATGGCTTAGCTAGTCCAGGCCTCTACGTTCAGAACTACACACACATGAACCACTTGAGCATCTGAGCATCTTTCTTTGATTAGCTGTGAGTGTGTGAGTGTGAATTTCTGTGCTCATTTGCAGTAGTTTTCTTTGGCCTCAAATTCTTATTATGTGATTTCATGCGTCATCCCAATTTCCACCTCCTCGTTAATTTTGTTTTGCTTTTTACTGTTCCAGGGCAAGTAGTTTTTGTTTTAACATTACTTGCACTTTATATTTTATGCCACTTCAGGTCCTTTGGGAGTAGGCATCACGCACGTATATACCTATGTATATGAGCAAACGATTGTAAGCAGGGAAAAGCAAGGAATATATCTTGGTTTAAGTAACTCCTTATGCAGGCAAGTCTGTTTTCTGTAATTTATTTGACTATGCAGTGACCCTCCATAAATTGGAAATAATTTCTTACACATTTGTATTATGAGAAAATCAAATGTTTTAAAGCACAATCATCCTTTAAATGCATGAAGGACAAACAACGCAGTTGAAGGAGGAGAGAGAGAACATTTAAATATTAATCATCACTCCCCACCCAAACAGCCTTGTAGCTTCAGACGCTTGAACAGAAGGTTAACATGAAGTTGACACAGCTGTAATTTGACTTTGCAAATAACCGATATTGATTCTCTCCCAGAGGAGCTCAGCCTTATAATTAACCCCTGAGATCTGTTTTCCCGTCTCACTTGAGCCACAGAAATTTTCCCTCTCCTGAACGGTATTAAGGCACAAAGCAGCCCAGCTGAGGACTATTTTCTACTGTCTCTTAGAGTGTGAGTTGTCATGTGACTAAATTCTTGAAAATCAAATGCAAGAAAAAAAAATATTTGCAGTGTTCCTTAAAAAGAAATGTTTTGCTCTCTACGACTCTCTTCCCCCTTTCCTGGGGTGGAATGTGGACATGGTCAGACCCACATCCTAAAGGTGAGGGGCAAAAATAGAAGAAAGCCAATTCCCTGTGTGAGGCTGGGGAGCTGAGTTCCTTGAAAGCTCTGATTATAAGTATTTCAACTCTTACTTGACAGACAAATAATGCATTTGTGGAATTCCTTGCTGTAGCAGCTTGCTTATATTTTATACAATTTACTAATTTAATCAGTGGCTGGATTTATGGGAATTATACTGGGTAGCTCACAAAGTGATCAGTAATGTTCAAAGCCAGGCTTGGAAAATAGTCCACGAGCAAAATCCTGCCACAGTCTGCTGAGATCATGCCTCTGAATGCTGGTTCTGCAGCAGCCAACCACAGATGCTCCCTAAACAGGCTCAGTTTTTAAAACCATTCTTTGATTTAAAGTTTAGAGTCTGAGAAGTCTCTTTTATTTCAAAATATTAAGGGGACACGAACGTCTGTGTTCTGTGGATACACTGTATGATGCTGAAATCCGGGCTTTTGGTGTGCCATCTCCTGGATGGTGTTCATTGTACGCAGTAAGTAAGTTTTTATCCCTCACCCTTCTCCTGTCCTCCTGTGTTAGTTTCCAATGTTCTTTATGTCCTTTTGTGCCTATGTGTACTCATCCTTTAGTAGCTACTTATTGGTGCAAACAACACGTGGTTTTTGTTTTTCCATTACAGAGAGACTTCACTTAGGACAAGTGTTTTTCAACCTTTTTCATCTCACAGCACACGTGAACACACAGTAGTGCACTTAAATCATATTGATCGAAAAAAAAAAGAGTGTAAAAAAAGAGAATATACTTACTGTTCTTTGAACTTCTTTCAAAAATAATTTAATAAACAATCTTTAAAAATTTTCAAGGCACACCTAAAATCCTCTCACTGACTTAGGATAATGGTCTCCAGGTCCACCCAGGTTGCTGCTAAACAGACTGACTCCTTCATTTTCATGGTGTGTGTGTGTATACCCCAGGGTGTGTGGGTGTGTCTCTGTGTGTATATATACCCCCTGGTGTGTGTGTGTATACCCCAGGGTGTGTGGCTGTGTCTGTGTCTGTGTGTGTATACCCCAGGGTGTGTGGGTGTGTCTGTGTGTGTGTGTATACCCCAGGGTGTGTGGGTGTGTGTGTGTGTGTGTCGGTGTGTGTCTCTGTGTGTATGTATGTACATACATACTTACCACATTTTCTTTATCTGCTTGTGAATTGATGGTCACTTAAATTGATTCCATATCTTTGCAATTATGAGTTGTGCTGTGATAAACATTTGAGTTAGGATGATTTTTTGATAAAATGATTTTTTTTTTTTTTTTTTAGGAGATAGAAAGAGAAGTTTAGCTACTCAGGAGGCTGAGGCAAGAGAATTGCCTAAATCCAAGAGCTGGAGGTTGCTGTGAGCTGTGATGCCACAGCACTCTACCAAGGGCAACAAAGTGAGACTCTGTCTCTAAAAAAAAGAGAGAGAGAGAGAGAAGTTTATTAATTTTCTGGCAAATGAGGAGGCTGGCCAACTCCATTTCTCTGCCCCTCCCAGGCACTGGCCTGAGTCAGTGACATAGGTTTTAGTTCTTAAGGAAAAAAGGATAAGAGAGTTTTGAAGAGACAGAAAACATTTATCTTCCTTCCTTTTCTTTCTTTTTTTTTGAGACAGAGTTTCACTTTGTTGCCCTCAGTAGAGTGCTATACTGTCATAGCTCACAGCTACCTCAAACTGTCCACCTCAAGTGCTTCTCTTCTCTCAGCCTCCAAAGTAGCTGGAACTACAGGTGCCCACCACAACCCCCAGCTTTTTTTTTTAGAGATGGGGGGACTCACACTTGCTCGGGCTGGTCTCAAACCTGTGAGCTCAGGCAATCCACCCACCTCAGCCTCCCAGAATGCTAGGATTACAGGCATAAGCCACCACAGACAGCCTTTAATTTTTACTTTTTAATAATCATCATTTTGACGGGTAAGATGATATCTGATTGTGGTTTTAATTTGTATTTCTCTGATGATTGGAGACACTGAACATTTTTCATGTTTCTTGGCCATTTGTCTCTCCTTTTTAGAAGAACTCTATTCATGTCTTTTGTCTACATTTTGATGGGGCTTTTGTTTTTATCTTACTGATTTGTTTGAGTTCTTTCTAGATTCTGAATACTAATCCCTTGTCAGATGCATGGTTTGGGAATATTTTCTCTCATTCTGTAGATTACCCATTCTCTCTGTTGATTCCTTTACTGTGCAGAAGCTTGTGAATTTAATTAAGTCTCACATATTTATTTTTGTTGTTGCTATATTTGTATTTGAGTTCTTAGTCATACATTCTTTGTCTAGACCTATGTCTAAAAGAATTCTTCCTACATTTTCTTCTAGAATTTTATATTCAAATTCCTTACATTTAAGTCTTTAATCCATCTTGAATTAATTTTTGTGTGTGATGAGAGTTGGGGGTTTTGCTTCATTCTTCAGAATGTGGCTATCTGATTTTCCCAGCATGACTTACTGTATAGGGTTTTCTTCCCCCAGTGTATGCTTTTGTCTGCTTTGTTGAAGATTGGATGTTTATACATATATGGATTTATTTCTGAGTTCTCCATTCTGTTACATTGGTCTATGTCTCTACTTTTACACAAATACCATGCTGTTTTGATTATTATAGGCTTGCAGTATAATTTGAAGTCAGGTAATATGATACCTCCAGATTTGTTCCTTTTGCTCTGTTGCTTGAGATTATTTCTTTAGCTAGTCAGTCTCTTTTTGGAGGGTGTATGGGAGTTCCAAATAAAGCCCAAGATTATTTGTTCTGTGTCTGTGAAATACAATATTGGTATTTTTTTTTTTCAAATTCTTATATAATCTTCAATGAAGATTAGATGCTGGGAATGATGAATACCCCTGCAGTCTACTTTTGAACATGGAAAAATCCTACACATTCTGCTTCCCATTCTTAACTTTCAGAAAAGAGCATTTCTCGCTAAAACTCAGCTTTCAGTCACACAACTGAAAATATACTCACCTTTTCAAGAAAATAATTAATTATACAGCTTCATGGGTCCTTACATCTGCTTAAAGTCCAGCAACCCCTTTCATTTCAGAATCAATTCCATGTTGATATCATGTATTATGAAAAAATAGTGACATGATTCAATGCATCCTATGTTAATAGTAAAGTGAGGAGGCATGGTAATAAAAAGGAAGTCAGTTAAATATATATCTGACACAGTAAAGAAGGTAATAATGGCTTATGCTAGAGTCCTCCCATCTCTAGTTATTAGAAGACCACAACTGGTTGTAAAGATTTCCACCCTCCAATACCCATTCTGTATTCCCATTATTTGAAACATCATTCCTGCTGCTGAAGATGTTTACCTAGGACAAAACAAGATGATTTACATAACTCACAGGAATTGCAGTCATTCACATTACTGTCTCCTTATTACTGCCAGTCCTTATTGGCAGAAAAAAAAAATTTCCAAATCAATATCTATATTCCAGGTCCCAAAGGATCTATGAATTTATTTTTATAAACAGATTCATTTTTGTCCTACCTCCACACTCTTGAAAATGCTCCTCCATTATTTCCTAGCTTTCTTTGTTGTCTTTGAAACAGCTGATAATAATCTAATTCTCTTCCCTTGTACATTATTTGATCTTTTCCCTAGAGGTCCTGGGGCATTTATTGTTCAACTTTAATCATTTTTCTAGAATATGACTCAGAGTTGATCACTTTATTAAATTTTGTTAAATTTTCCTGGTGATAAGTGGACCCTTCTGATTTTTATATCTAAGTCTTCCATTTCCAGAAAATATTACTGGATTATAGTTATATATATACAAATATATATATAGGGATTTTTTAGCACATAAATAAATGTTCCACTTTCTTTAAAGTTACATAATTTCTGATGAGAAGTCACCTTTTTCATCTTTTTTTTTTTTTTGCTTCTTTCAAGGGTTCTTTTTTTATGTTGGCTTTTAGTAGCTTAACTTTGATGTGCCAAATTATGACCTTTTCATCTTCCCAGCTCCTACTTGGAGTTTGGGGAGTATCTCTAATCTGTGTGTGTGTGTGTGACTGTGTGTGTATTATGTCTTTCACTATATTTGGGAAATTTTCAGCCATTATTACTTTCAAATACTTTTCTGTGCTCCATACCCTATCTTCTTATAATGAGAGAATCCAGCTACATGTATGTTAGACCTTTTTATATTATCTAACAAGTCTGAGCTTATTTTTTTTTTAACTGTTTTCCTCTGTTGTGTTCAGATTAGATGTTTTCTCTGATTTAAAGTTCACCAAGTCTCTCCTCTGTCTTCTATGTTTTGCTACCTGGAATTTTTTTATCATAGTTCTAACATTTTGATGCAGTTTTTAAAAATCTATTTCTGCCGGGCGCGGTGGCTCACGCCTGTAATCCCAGCACTGTGGGAGGCTGAGGAGGGAGAATCGCTGGAGCTCAGGAGTTCGAGACTCGACTGAGCGAAAGTGAGACCCCGACTCATGAAAAAAATGGAAAAACCCAGCCG
>CAUYQV010018539.1:0-21994 GCA_963574575.1 Galagoides demidoff
ACCTGTGGTCCCAGCTATTTGGGAGGCGGAGGCAGGAGACTGGCTTGAGCCCAGGAGTTGGAGGTTGCTATGAGCTGTGATGCCATGGCACTCTACCCAGGGGGATAGTTTGAGGCTCTGTCTCAAAAAAAAAAAAAAAAAAAAAAAAGGGAAATTGAAAGAGTAATTTCTAGCCAATGACTATTTCACTTCTTATGATCTACCTGTGATACTTAATTTTCTTTGTCAACTTAACTGGGCCATGGAATACTCAGATATCTAATCAAACATTTTTCTAGGTGTTCCTGTGAGTTTTTCCGAAGAACTTAACCTCTATGTTGATCATCTAAGCAAATCATTTTACTTTCCCGGATGGGGGGTTCTCATTCCATTGGTTGAGGGTTTGAATAGAATAAAAAAGCTGATCCTTCTGTGCGTAGGAGTGAACTCCTCCCGCCTGACTGCCTTGAGCTGGACCATCAGTGTTTTCCTGCCTTCAAACTTGAACATAAACATTGGCTGCGGCTGTCAGACTCAGACTGGAACACCATCAGCTCCCCTGGGTCTCCAGCTTGCTGACTGCAGATCTTGGAGTTTGTTGGCCTCCGTAACTGCATAAGACTACTTATGATAAATCCTTTGCTGTGTATGTATATATGTCCTATTGCTTTTGTTTATCTGGAGCACCTTGACTAATACGCTGCCGTAAGCAATCGGAATGGAAACACTTCTTAAAAAAGTGACAGCAGGCTTTCTCATAGGAATCACTGAGGATCTTGTTAAGTGCAGACCCTGCTTTGGCTGGCCTGAAATAAAGCCTAATTATCTGCATTTCTAACCGGGTAATGGTGCTAACCCATGGACCACACTTTGAGTGATAAGGGTTCACAGATCAACGTCATGGAGCAGTTTATCTGCTTTGGGCAACCTCTGATCCTGGATGATGCTTCCTTTAGATTCTTTTTTTTGAGACAGAGTCTGACTCTGATACCTGAGTAGAGCGCCATGGCCTCATAGCTCACAGCAACCACAAACTCTTGGGTTCAAGTGATCCTCTCGCCTCAGGCTTCCAAGTAGCTGGGACGGCAGGCACCTGCCATAATGTCTAGCTAGGTTTTCTATTTTTAGTAGAGATAGGCTCTCACTCTTGCTCAAGCTGGTCCGAAACTCCTGAGCTTAACAATCTACCCACTTTGGCCTCCCAGAGTGCTAGGATTACAGGTGTGAGCCACCATACCTAGCCTTCTTTTAGATTCTTATCCAGAAACATTTAATTTGGGATCATCAGTAACATCAGTACCATCAGTCTTGGTAATTTTATACTTGGTCATATTAATTAGCCAGTTCAATATTTCAAGCTCTTTATGAATCAAAATAGAACAGGCTTTTTAAAAGGAGCTCTATTAAAATGCTCAGCTTCTCCTGTAACAGGTCCTTTCTCCAGACTCTTCCCACAGCCCCTACCCTCAGAAATCTCTGATCATTTTCATTTTTTTGCTCTTTGACTACAGTTTTTCATTATTGATAAAACATCTTTGCTACAATTTGCCTCTACAATTGCCAAAATGACACATGGTGGCAGTTCTGTGTCATTTTGAATGTACAGGAAATTAGAAATAAACTAATGAGGTACACAGTGTAATTCTGATGACATTCTCAGGCTGGAAGAACATACTTATGAAAAATAAGTAAGTAAACATGATTTGGGCTGGATAGGATACTGGAAGATTAATCACAAGTTGGCAGTGGGCTGAAACCCTGGGAGTTAACGAGCCTGACCTGAAATGCCCACTGCTGTGTGATTCCTTACTGCAGAAACCTGCGGGGACAGTCACAGACAGGCATAGGCCAGCTCCTTCCTGATCCCTGGACTGTGGGACTAGCCCTGACATGAATGGGGCTGAGGGGAAGGATATGAATGGGGGCCCTCAAACCATTTGACTAAATATTTAAAGGTATAAATCAAGGTAATAAGCTGTAGTCAAATGTTCTGTTCTCTGTCATGACACATGTGTCTCTAAAATCACCTGGAAGGTCAAAGTTATTGGATTTCTGGGCCAGAACTTGGTGGTGCTAAGATAGTCACCCACTGCCTATGGCTCATGCCCAAACCCTTTCTTCCTACCTCCACCCCTCGTTGTGTCCCACACCAAGAGGGACCTTGTTTCCATGCATCTGGCTGCCACTACCTGCAGGCCAAGCTCCTTCCAAATCCTTCCAAGCAGCAGCCCCTGGCTACTCCTCCAACCTAGGGGAGTGCACACCCCGCTAGGATACAGGTCACCCCCTGGGAGGGTGCCCTGAGTGAGATGCCTCCTGACCCACTCCAGTTCCTGGCAGACCAGGTTGGGTTGGAAGGATGGGTGAAAGAGGAAGGAAATGTTTTTATCTTCATAATGGGTCACTGTAAGTGAGATGCCGCCAAGGACCCAGCTGTGACATCAATTCTGTTCCGTGAGCCATGCCCATGGGCAAAATCCATATGTAGAATTTTGAGTTTACTCTGCTAACGTTGGCCATTAGCTTCTCAGAGAAATCACTGCCAAACTTCTGTGGTACATACTACAGTGCAAAGGGAGGCAAGAGCCTTCCCTGTAATTTGATTCATTTTCTGTTGGAAGGAAGTGCGACTGAGTGCAGGCTTCTGCAGTGCTGATGGCTTAATTGCCATGTGCATCTTGTGGGGAGCACTTATTGGCATTCCTGGGCTTGACTCCCTGGCACTGGGAAGCAGCTGACACCTGGAGGGAGGGGAGGGAGCCAAAGGGCTCGTGGCTGACACCCAACAGTGAAGAGTTGGAATCATCGTTCCTCCACTCCCATTTACAGCACCTCTTCCTTTTTAAGGACCATGTAATTGGGTGACATGTTAGCCAACAGGAACTGTTCCTCAATTATTCATATGTTATTCTTCAGCGCTCAGTGCAGTGCCTGGCACAGGCCAGGGTCTCAGCATTGTCTGGTGAGGACCCCCTGGCTCTGGGCTCTTTGGGAATGGCTGGGTGACATTCCTAGAGCACCCTCCTCCCACTTTCCCGTCTTGCAGACTGTGTAACTGGTCAGCAAATACTCCTCCTGCCCTCCCCATCTATGGTGAAGTGTACTTTCCCACTCCACTGGCCTTAAGCTTGGTCTTGTGACTCACTTTGGCCAATGGCACAGGAACAGATGGGAGACAAGTAGAAGCTTTAAATGTGCATGGTGGTCTCACTTGGTCTCTTTGACCTTCTCCTCAATGATGAGAAGAACACCTCTCAGATAGCTGCTGGCTCCAGAATGAGGAGGCTTGTGGAGCAGACTTGACTCTAACTCACAGCCCGGAGCTAAGCCCCGCTATATACAGCCAATCTCAGTCAAATTCCACAAAATCATAGTCAGCCTTCTGGTCTGCGACAGAGAATCACATATGTATTGTTGTAAACCTCTGAGATTTTTGGGATTGTTTGTTACACAGCATTATTAAAGAAATGAACTGGGTCAGGTACAGTGGCTCACACCTATAATCCTAGTACCCTGGGAGGTCCAGGCAGTGGATTGCTTGAGCTCAAGAGTTTAAGACCAGCAGGAGCAAGAGTGAGACTCCATCTCTACAAAAACTAGAAAAACTAGCCAAGTGTAGTGGTGAACATCTCTTTCCCAGCTACTTGGGAGTCTGAGGCAAGAGGATTGCTCAAGCCCTAGAGTTTGAGGTTGCTGTGAGCTAAGATGATGCCATGGCAGTCTATCCAGAGTAAGACCGTCTAAAAAAAAAAAAAAAGAACGGATTCGTACACCGTCTCATGCTGGACACCAACACCTGCTTCAGAGTGGCAGCAAAGGCGGCTTTGATAGTCACAGAGACCAGAAAGAGAGCTGTGCGGACCCCAGGAGATGGCCAGGTTTCTGCATTAGCATACTTTTGTTTTATAGTCAATCCCAGCAGCACACCCACGCCACCCTACCTCACCAGCCATCTTACTCCAACTCCTTGTATGAGGCCTCTTAAGACTGAGGTGTCCTTCAAATTCCATTTTCTCTCTTAACTCTCTTCTTGGTGTCTCTGCTCTTCCTTTTCTCCAAATGGCCCTGGCATGGTTTCACACAAAACTTAGTCCAGGGAGTATTGTCTATACTGCCTTATAGTCCTCGGGTTAGAATTCTTCCTCCTCCAACCTCCTTTAGCTTCTGCTCTCTTCTCTCTCTGGTTTCCCTATGGAGACATTTCCCCTAATGAAACAAAAGCATTTGTCTAGTAGGAGCCTCTGGGTAACTTTTGCTCTCCTGTTGATCACTTCCCCTCTCTTCTTCCTGCCTGAATGACAAAGAAAAGCCTGGAGCTGTGGTCATGAGGCAACAAGCCTAGGGGAAGAAAGTTCAAGTCTCTGATCAATCCTGGGCTTCCTACCTCCCAACATTTTGAGATGCCAGTTACTACAGCCTCAGTTACTTGCACATTCTGCAAGCATTACAGCTGAAAGCATTCCTAACACACCCCGTACACCAGGTGCTCATAGAAAGCTTGGCTATTCCAGGTGGATCCCTCATGCCTCAGTTTATAAATGCAACCGTATTCTATGACTCACAAATCAACCTCATCAAATAAAGGTCAGCTGTTTTTAGAATACAATAGTACCCCCCTTATCTGCCCTTTTACTTTGCATGGTTTAACTTACCCATGGTCAGTTGCAATCTAAAAATATTAAATAGAAAATTCCAGAAATGGCCAGGCACGGTGGCTCATGCCTATAATCTAGCACTTTGGGAGGCCAAGGCAGGCAAATCAACTGAACTCAGGAGTTTGAGACTAGCCTGAGCAAGATTGAGACCCAGTCTCTATTAAAAACAGAAAAATGAGCTGGGTGTTGTGGCAGATGCCTGTAATGCCAGTTACTCGGGAGGCTGAGGCAAGAGGATCACTGGAAGCCAGGAGTTTGAGTTTGCTGTGAACTATGATAATGCCACAGCACTCTACCCAGGGTGACAGAGTGAGACTCTGTCTCAAAACAAAAAAAAGAAAAAAGAAAAGAAAAGAAAATTCTAGAAATAAACAATACATGAGTTTTAAATTTGGCACCATTCTGAGTAATGTGATAAAATCTCCTGCAGTCTCACTCCATCCTGCCCTGGCCGTGAATCATCCCTTTGTTCACTGTTAGTCACTTAGTAACCATCGAGGTTAGCAGATCCACTATTGCCACTTCACGATGCTTGTGTTCAAGTCACCTTTATTTTACTTAACAATGGTCCTCAAAGGATAAGAGTGGTGATGCTGGCAATTCAGATATGCCAAAGAGAAACCGTGAAAAGCTTTCTTAAAGTGAAAAGCGGAAAGTTCTCCACTTAATAAGGAACAAAAATCCCCATATACTGAGGTTACTGAGATCTATGGTAAGAATAAATCTGCTGCCTGAGAAAGGGTGAAGAAGAAGGCCAGGTGCAGGGGCTCACACCTATAACCCTAACACTCTGGGGTCTGAGGTGGGAGGAGGCCAGGTGCAGGGGCTCACACCTATAATCCTAACACCTTGGGGTCTGAGGCGGGAGGATCATTCAAGGCTAGTAGATTGAGACTAGCCTGGTCAACACAGTGAGA
Organism: Galagoides demidoff; assembly: GCA_963574575.1. Lineage (NCBI taxonomy): Eukaryota > Metazoa > Chordata > Mammalia > Primates > Galagidae > Galagoides > Galagoides demidoff. The sequence goes on from CAUYQV010018539.1 coordinate 5,552, forward strand.
CCCCTATCTTAGTAAGTAATGAAAAAAATTAGTTGGGCATGGTGCCAAGTGCCTATAATCCCAGCTATTCAAGAGACCGAGGCAGGAGGATCACCTAAGCCCAGGAGTTAGAGGTTGCTGTGAGCTGTGATTGTGCCTCTGCACTCTAACCTGGGCAACAAAGTGAGACTCATCCCTAAAAAAATAAAAAGAACTTGTGAAAAAGGTAAAGAAAATTTATGCACAGTATGTATACAATTTGAGGTTTCAGGTATCATCCACTGGGGTCTTGGAATCTGCCCCCACGGATAAAGGAGAGCTACTGTATACTCATTAGTTCCTGTAGCCAGCCAGCCACTTGCCTTTGTCTCAAAACCCCCTTGGCTACAGCACAGGCTTGGTGGCAATTACATGGAATAAGAGATAATGAGAATTATGATAGTCAGGCTGATTTCAAAATTGCACAGAGAACACAGCTCAGTGGAGCAATGAGACTGTAGCCAACGTAGGGAGCTGACTTAACAGCTGGCATGAAATTGGAAAACTCAGCGTGTAACTCATATCTAGACTTCCATATCTCCATAGCGGCTTAGTGCATTCAAAGTGTCTCCACATAGACTATCTCAGCTCAGCTTCACAGCAACCCTGTAACTTAATCACCACCTATAAAGCAACTGCTTTCTCAAAAAAAAATTGTTAGCTGACATGAAGGGTCATTAGGCATCCATATCTCTACCGGAAATAAATTGAGCTGAAGGCATTGGTTTGAATCATCCTAGAGTCATTCTTTGCCTTCTGAGATCAAGCTAGATCCTCAAACTGTTCCCCTTCTTCTTGCACCAGGACAGAGCAGCAGGGGTAACTAAGCCAGTAAGACCCTTCTGCAGCAGGGGAGTAAGGGAGGGGTAGTTTGCTTGCTGCTGGTTTTATTTTATAAAGAGAAAACTTCCTCTGTCAATATGAACCCTGCCAGCTGAAATTTATCTTACTGAATACAGAGAGGTCAGAGGTTTATAGGGCCCAGACAGGAGCCAAGTCAAGTTATCCCCTCGCCACATCCTCTCCTCTTTCCTGTGCATCTTTTTACCGGGCATGAAAGATTCAGTGCGATTGAAAGGTTCTTTCCTCCAGCTTTGAGCCCCAACTGTGCTCTTTGCTCTGGATTTAAGTTTTTGACAAGGCCAGTCCCATCCCAGCCATTGCATTCACCTCTCTGGCCACCGGTAGCCACTGGTAGGACACAATGACCCCTCAAAACTCTCCAATTCTCAGTTTAGAAAATCAAAGCAGGGGAATCTCTAAAACTAACTAAACTAAAATTTTGAAACCCAGGCAGTGGTCTCCTCTGTTTTTATAAAATCCCACCCCCCAACTTTACCATCCTAAGATTGAAATGCCTTGGCTTACAGGCTATTCCCCCAATCAAACACTTAACTCCTTTATTTACCTTCTAAGTTTCCTTTCTGAATGTTTTGATGGAGTCACTGCTCAGCCTGACAATGACCATCAGGGCCACATTGACTTTCATGGGCCCTTTTGCGGAATCTGTGCTTTTGCCTTCATGGGTCTCTTCCTCAACACAGCTCTATGTAGCTACAGATCCATATCTCTATCTATATGTAGATTTTATGACTGTGTTGGTATAAAGACAAATATACCCCAGGCTGGATTCAGATTTTCTTCTGATTTTAAAAGAAATTAAATTGAAAACATTTTTATGGCCCTTAAAGTGTTGTGAGCCATACGTACTGTGCCTACAGCACTTAATGGATAAGCTGACTCTTTTAGCAATAAAATGTCTAAGCAGGCTGGGCGTGGTGACTCACACCTATAATCCTAGCACTCTGGGAGGTCACAGCAGGTGGATCGCCTGAGCTCAGGAGTCCAAGACCTCCCTGAACAAGAGTGAATCCCTGTCTTAAAAATAGCTGGGGGTTTTGGAGGGCACTTGTAGTCCCAGCTACTTGGGAGACTAAGGTAAGAGGATCACTTGAGCCCAAGAGTTTGAGGTTGCTGTGAGCTATGATGCCACAGTACTCTACCCAGGGCAACAAAGGGAGACTCTGTCAAAAAAAATTAAAATGTCTAAGTAGCAGAATGGGCCAGCAACGCAGCTATTGCATTTTCACAGACAAGATCACTGTTAGCTGAACCTCAGAAAGCCTCAGGGAGTGGAAAGTGTTAAAGCACATAGTCTGAGACCCATCATAGACCTACTGAATCAGAATGTTTGGGAATTGCAGATGATTGTTCCCAATGCTCACCTGCCGTATGGTGACATCGCCCCTTGTTGACTTAATTGTAGCCCAGCCATATGATTTGCTTTGGCCAACAGGAAGAGGGCAAACACATTATCTACAGAATTTTCTATGTGCCTAAAGGGTTGGGCTCACACTTTAGTGCTTCTGCCAGCACCACAAGAAAACCCTGCCCTGTGTACCTGCTGCTCCCCTAGCCTAGGCCCCGGGATAAAAGTGACCTTCAGCTTATGGCCATGCCCAACTGAACCCTACTGAGCTTAGTCAACCCCAGCTGACCCATGGACTTGTAACAAAAAGAAATAAAATCTTGAGTTTTTTTGTTCTGCAGCATTATTACAACCATAGCTGACTGATACAGAAATGGGGCTGGGATGTGAACATGTTTTAAAACTTCTCTGAGTAAGTATGATAGATAGCCCAATTTGAAAACCAGGAAACCAGAACCTGCTGTATTTACAAAGAAAGATCAAAAAATATTAGTGTGTGTATATGTGTGTGTGTGTGTGTGTGTTTTACAGTATTGGTATTCTATACATATTTTTTAACTATAATAAAATGGTGTTTAAAGTTAAAATTTTTGTTATTCTCCACTCTCATAGACATATTATTAATCAGATCTTTTGGATCATTTGGGGCTCCTTCTTGGCAGTCTTCTGAACTTAATTTTTATTGTATTGCATAAATCAGGCTTATTCTAGAAAATATTCTTCCAAACATTTTGTTTAGTACTTAGATGATAGAGAAAATGTCTATAAATAGATATTTTTCAACCCAGTTCTTCTTGAAAAACTAATAAGCATAGGAAATCTTCCCTGGATTCAGCAAGGCCTCATCATAGAACCTCTTCTACTTTCCTGGAAGTTCATTTTGGCTGATTTCACACATCAGAACTCCTATAATTCTCTGAAGCTTCCAATGACACTTAGGAAATATTTGTGATTGTGATTTTTCCAATTAAAATATTTGTGCTTAGTGGATAAAGCAGGACCTTTAAAAACTGCAAATAACAATCCTTGCGCCATTACAGTGTTTGAAGGTGACCAGTCTTTCCTGGGGTTTAAGGGTTCATGCTGTCTGCTGTCTCTGAAATGCTGACCAGTGTTGGGGTCACTGGACCACTCTGGCAGCCGAGACTTGGCTGTTGTTGGCTCTACCCTGAGCAGCTGGGGTAGGCTGTGGCCCTGTGGCCCTGCAGCCCTGCATCTATTTTCCACCTTCTTCTGGTAAATGAACTGGAATCTGGTGAGACTGATAGTCAAGGGAGCTCATTGTCCCATGGTCCAGGGTAACCTGACCTAAATTAGGACTCCTGGATACTCACTCTCTGAAATTTTAATCTTCAAATGAATGAAATTGGAGTAGATTTGTGCTCTCTTTCAATGCCATATTGAAAGTAATCTTTTTACTTAGATTCCCTGGATTTGTGTAGATTTCTCTGCCTACTTTTTCTGTGTCCCCTTAATAAATTTTTGGAATTAGCCAGAATGCTTTCTGTTGCTTGTAACCAAGGAACTGTAACTGGTTTACTGAGTGGTTATGTGGTCAGCTTTGTCAAATGTCCACTTTATACTTTAGAATGACCCAATTAAGGTCAGGCAGAGGGTTACTGGGACTAAAGGGCTGGGAACCCAGGTTTATTATTATTATTATTATTATTATTGGACACAGAATCACACTTTGTCACCCTTGGTAGAGTGCCTTGGCATCACTGCTCACAGCAACCTCCAGCTCTTGGGCTTAAGGGATTCTCTTGCCTCAGCCTGCCAAGTAGCTGGGACCACAGGCATCCACCACAATACCTAGCTATTTTTTTGTTGCAGTTTGCCCAGGGCCAGGTTCAAACCTGCCACCATCAGTATATGGGGCTGGCGCCCTACTCACTGACCCACAGGTGCCACCCCGAACCCAGGTTTTTTGATTCCCATAGAAATTTTACAGAGAAATCCTGCAAAACCACACCATAACTCTGCAGAATAACTACTGACGAGGATCAAAACTCCTGCTTACCAGTTAGTGAGAACCAAGAACTTTGAAAACAGAAAGTAACAAGTAAACACTGGATTTGATCAGAAGGCCAGCAGACAGGAATGGTGGCCGGAGCTCTCTGCAACTCTCTATCTGGGGTGTGATAGTTCTTGTCTGGCCACAAAGAGACACTGCTCTCTAATTAGAAACTATAATGTATCCTATATCCAGAATTCAATTCTCCAAAGTATAATAAGTAAAGTGGATAGAATGTTTTCAAATAACTGTCACAGACCAGAGAACTTAAAAGTCTGTGGTTGGTGATGATTTTCAAACAATAAAGGAAAGCGATACTACTCATGTGGTCATCTCCAGAGCAGGAATGCGTCACCTGGAGAGGGCAGACTTACAGAATCCAGAGGGATTATATAGTAAGTAATTTGGCCTCACACAGGAGAGCTCTGGCCTATATCATGGCTTCTGGGAGTAATCTCTAAATCCTTGGAATTTCCTGAGTGATAGGAGTATCTTTGTTATTCAGGGTGGGCTTTTGGTTCATAAACACCTGAGTTTATGCTAAGGAGATGACTCAGAGCAGGCACCGGCCAGCCAGAAAGACCACCCAGGGAATAGAGAGTTGAGCCTTTGACCCACAGAAAATCAGCTGGATCTCAGGGGAGGTGAGAGGCCAGAGAATGGACAATAGTATAGTCAATTAGGCCTACCTAGTGAAGCTTCAATAAAAACTCTGGGCACTGAAGCTCAGGTGAGCTTCTTGAGCTGGGGATACTCCATAGGCATACTGCCATCCTTCAGTGATGATGCATCCCTGAGGAGCCGGGCACTTCACATTTGGGACACCATCAGACCCAGATTTCTCCTCGCTGTCTCTTTTTTTGTCTAGTTTTGCATCATTTTGCTGTATTAAAACTGTAATAGTAAGCATGGTGCTCTCTTGAGTTATATGACTCATTCTAATGAATTATTAAACATGAAGGAATCTGTGGGGACCTCTGAATTTGTATCCAGCTGGTCTGAAGGGAGGTGGTCCTGGAGAGCCCTGAACTTGTGGCAGGTGTCAGAAGTCGGGATGACCAGGCAGTCTGGAGGACTGTGCCCTCAGCTCTAAGGTAGATTAACACTTGATAAGGACCTTTATAGGATGCCAGTCTAATCCCACTAAAAGCCCTTTGTTGATGGTCTTATTGCTCATTGGAAAAAGTCCTAGTTTCCTAACCTAGTCTACAGTTCCTAACCAGCCTGCAGGCCTATCCTCTGGCCTTGTTTCACACAACCCTTGCCAGTGTTCTTTGCATTTCTGAAGTTTGGTCTTCAAGTTCTTTGAACATATGGTGTTTCTGCCCGGTGATAGATAATTATGCAGTGTTTTTACTTGATAAGAACATGATAGTCAGCTGGAGTATACATTTGAACCAAATATTAAAAGCTACATTTAATATACAAAATGCTAGTTTCTTAAACACTCAACTCTGTACTACATCATAGTAAGGCTGCAACTTATAAGAAAATCTAACAAAATATCTTGGTGCCTTGAAAGAGTTAATGGTACTCCCATGGTGGCATCTTCATTCTGGCTTATGAAGACAGAAGAACTCACAGGAGATCTCTGCCCCACTAACAGAAGGCAAGAGAAAGTATTCATTTTCTGGCTATTAGCAAATAGTTCAAATTGATTTCTATAAACATCCCATCCTGCTCAGATGGACCCAAGTGTCAACCAAAGTAGAACAATTTTAAACTGTAATAGTAAGATAGTGCAAAATTTTTTCAATCAAAGTGAAAAGGCTGTTTTTCAAAAAATAGTAGTAGGATGTTGAGAGTATTGGCCCATCTCTATCCGGATGAAGTGTCTGCCTTGCAAAGTAGTGTCTACCTTTCCCCAACACAACATTTATTTATTTAAAATGTTACAGTTGCTAATTGTACTTCTACATGCTAGCTGCCTCTACTTAAAGGGGATTTTTAAATTAAAGCTGTAAGCATACAGACAAGCTAAAGGGAGGCAGGATGAGAAACTGATGTTTAATTTAAAAAAAAAAACAGCTTGCGGTATGTTCTATATATGTCTGTTAAACTCAATTATTCTTTAATTAAGCTAAAAAGCTTCTGTATAACTAAGGACACAATTGTAACAAATAGACAACCTTTAAAGTGGGAAAAGAGGCTCCACGCCTGTGGATCAAGTGGCTAAGGCGCCAGCCCCATACACTTAAGCTGGCAGGTTTGAATCCAGTCCGGGCCCGCCAAACAACAATGACGGCTGCAACCAAAAAATAGCTGGGTGTTGTGGCGGGTGCCTGTGGTCTCAGCTACTTGGGAGGCTGAGGCAGGAGACTTGCTTGAGCCCAGGAGTTGGAGGTTGCTGTGAGCTGTAATGCCACAGCACTTTACCCAGGGGGACAGCTTGAGGCTCTGTCTTAAATAAATAAATAAATAAATAAAGTGGGAAAAGATATTTGTGAATCTGACAAATGGCTAATAACTAGAATCTACAAAGAACTGAAATTAATCAACAACAACAAAAAAGGCAAACAATGCTATTTATCATTGAGCAAGAGACATGAACAGAACCTTCTCCAAAGTAGATAAGAACAGGCTTGGCATCTGTAGCTCAAGAGGCTAAGGCATTGACCACATACACAAGAGCTGGCAGGTTTGAATCCTGCCCAGGCCTACCAAACAGCAATGACAACTACAACCAAAAATGGCTGGGCATTGTGGTGGGTGCCTGTGGTCCCAGCTACTTGGGAGGCTGAGGTAGGAGACTCGCTTGAGCCCAGGAGTTGGAGGTTGCTATGAGCTGTGATGCCATGGCCCTCTACCCAGGGTGACAGCTTGAGGCTCTGTCTCAAAAAAAGAAAAGCTCATTATCCCTAAGACTCAGGGAAATGCAAATCAAACGACCTTGAGATAGATATCACATAATCCCAGTGAGACTAGTCTACATCACAAAGTCTCAGAGCTGCAGATGCTGGTGTGGCTGCGGAGAGAAGGAACACTTTTACACTACTGGTGGAACTACAAACTAATACAGCCTCTTCGGAAAGAAGTATGGAGGAACCTCAAAGAGCTAAAAGTAGACCTTCTATTTAATCCCACAATCCCATTAATAGGTGTCTACCCAGAAGAAAAAAAAAATCATTTTACCATAAGGACATTTGGACTAGAATATTTAGTGCAGCTCAATTCATAATCACCACGACGTGGAATCAACCCCAGTGCTCTTCAACCCATGAACGGATTACTAAAGTGTGGTATATGGATACCATGAAATACAACACAACCACAAAAAGATGGAGACTATATCTTTTGTATTAACCTGGATGAAGCTGAAGAACATTCTCCTTAGTAAAGTATCGCAAGAATGGAAAAGCAAGTGTCCAATGTACTCAGTACTAATATGAAACCAGTAGGTGAACAACTACCTGCTCACATAAGAGAAAAACATAATTAAATTAAGGGAGGGATGGAAGAGAGAAGGGGGGGGGAGAGGGAAGGAGGGCGGGGGTTGGTGTGCTCTCACCTAATGGGCACAATGGAAGGGTATGTGGCACAGCGCCTGGGTGAAGGTTTCAACTACAACTTGGACTTTACCTAACAAATGCAAACAATATAACCTAATGGTCTGTACCTTCATATTCATTTGAAGTTTTTTAAAAAGCCAGCAAAAGACATTGAGAAATTAGCTTAATATTTTGAAAAAGAATTTAATGCTGGCCTAAAAGAGTTCAGGGCTGTGGCTGAAGCAGGATTATATGCAGCACTGTACTGGTGAAGGGGGCAGCTGGGTCCAGTGCACTTTCCTGTCTCCTTTTTTTCTAATCCTCACCTTGGAGAGACCACCAGGTAGACCTGCTGAAGCTCCTGCACACGCACAATTTAAATATATTATTCTCTTTTAATAGTACTAATCCCACATCTTTTTTTTTTTTTGAGACAGAGCCTCAAGCTATCCTCCTGGGTAGAGTGCTATGGCATCACAGCTCATAGCAACCTCCAACTCCTGGGCTCAAGCAAGTCTCCTGCCTCTGCCTCCCAAGTAGCTGGGACCACAGGCGCCTGCCACAATGTCCGGCTATTTTTGGGTTGCAGCCATTATTGTTGTTTGGCGGGTCTGGGCTGGATTCAAACCCGCCACCTTAGGTGTATGTGGCTGGTGCCTTAGCCACTTGAGCCACAGGTGCCGAGCTAATCCCATGTCTTGCATGTAAGTCTACTTACATGAAAAAGAAAATAAGATGTCTAGACATTTCAAGGAAGCCCCCCTAGTGCCCCCTGTAATCCCATCTGCTGCTACCAACCCTATTTTGTTGATTTTTGCTCATTTTCTTCTGGAACATTACAAAATCTAATGGTGAGGTTGCTTATTGCAATGGAAGATACTGTTTTTAACAATTTCAAGAATTGTTTTCCTCTTTGATTTTTCACTCCTCCTAAGGACACAAACAGTATCAATTCCTGGCCCCAGGTTGCAACCAAAGCAGATAAATTGTAAACTGGAATAGTCAGGTCAGGTCATTTCATATTTGAAGTTAGAAATTCACCTCACCAAAATGAACACCTTCTATCGTTAAAGGTGCATTCACTGTGGAGAGTTTTAGTTTCATATTTTTTGACTTATCCTAGCAAAATTTTATTTCATTTAAAATGCAGCAAGATAACTAAGGCACTGTCATGGTCTAGAAGTTTCCTTCCTTCATGGCCAAATAATTTTGAAGAGATAGTGGAAATAATGTCTGTTTATCTGTCATACGTGCTGAAGCGGAAAATGTTATAAGAGCAATACTTTGTAAGTTGCTGGGTTCAGCCATGCGGCTTGGAAGCTGTTAAGGAAATGAATGGACAGTGTTCTGTGAGGTTTGCTGTTCCCAGAAGCTGGAGTGCGAAGAGAAACATCATAGTTAACGTCACGAGCACTTAGAAGACCAGATGTAGATTATTTTTCTCCAGTCTGCCCAAGGATGGAAAAACAACCTGGTCGCTCCAAATCTGGCCTGTCTTTCATGACCCTGTTGGGTTCCCACCTCTCAATTCCGCAAACGTGTTGGCTCACTGGTCATGGGGTTCCTCAAATTGGAAGGATTTGAAAAACACTGCTCTTTTTTTTTTTTGTTTTTTTTAAGCAGTTTTTGGCCGGGGCTGGGTTTGAACCTCTGTCATATGGGGCCAGCACCCTACTCCTTTGAGCCACAGGCGCCATCCGAAAAACACTACTCTTAACTAGACCAAAAGTTTCTGAAGGAACAAATACACCACGGCCCTTCTTTGTATTTCTCCAGCATCATATGGTTCAGTCTTGACTCTCAGCCTGGGAGAACATAGCCAAACATTCAAGTCCTCGCCTGGTGTTTCTGAAGCATCAGGAAGTGCTTAGATCACAGAAGAGAACTAAGTCTTCAGCATCACTTGTTCCCACCTTCTTTCCTCTACTATCTGCTGTCTCTGCAATGCACCTGCCAACCCTATTTCTGTTCAACAACCCCCTCCCAAATAGCTCCTCCTGCTTTCACCCCACAGTTGTCTTAATTCCTCCTCTGCTTTCTGTTCCCCGCTCCCAAACCAGTCTGGCAAATCCTTGGAGAATGGGGGTATATGAGAGGAAAAATAATTTTTTCTTCAACCCTCATGAATTCTCAGCTGGAATGGACCTCTGCAATGAAAGAGAGATTAGCAAGAGGAAAACTAACAGGGATGTAAACGCTCCTAATTCTATGTGAAATCAGCACATTGTACCCCATAACGCATTAATGTATACACGATCTAGGCATTTATGATTTAATTACAAAATTTCTCATATAGTCAAGGAATCAAAGAGATAGCTTTGAATTTCAGCTTAGATCACGTCTTTGATAAGGAACAATACATTTTTAGAGAAGTGACAAGACAAAAAAAAAAAAAGGCTTTGAGTCTTTAGGGGCAGTAGATTGTAGAATGGCAAATAACGGCAGATAAAGGCTAGTTAGTAAAGCTTGTTAGAGGAGATTGCTTTGGTCCATCTCCAGACTGGTAAAGGTCTACACTGTCACACTGGAAGAGTGGTTAACCTTGTTTAAAAGGGAAGGAGTCTGGGGGTAAAGTACCTTTTGTTTTTGTAAATCTACTTTCTGTTTCAGGTAAATAGAGGGAGACCAGAGAACTTTTTTCCTCTGTTTCTTCTTAATTGTGTGTAATCCGACAATGCTTATGCAAAAGAGGTGTATTTTCGTGTGGGCGTATTCTGGTTTCCCACAGAGGGAAGAAGAGGCCTAGAGGACCAAGCAAGAATTCCACTTAGCAGACAAGAGCTGGAGAAGCTGGGACACTCTCACATCAGTATGAAAGGCTGCCAAATTGTAACAACTTTCAAAACATAATAGGAAATTCAGTAAGTATTTGTTGAATGAATGACTGACCCAGCAAATCAGTGAATGGCTCTGGATCCCACTCCTCATTTCTCTGAGGTCCAGAGAAGCAAAGGGATTTTTCCAAAGTTTCCCCAAGGGTGGTACCTGTGGCTCAGTGAGTAGAGCGCTGGCCCCATATCCCAAGGGTGGCAGGTTCAAACCCAGCCCCAGCCAAACTGCAACAAAAAAATAGCCGGGTGTTGTGGCGGGCTCCTATAGTCCCAGCTACTCTGGAGGATGAGGCAAGAGAATCGCCTAAGCCCAAGAGTTGGAGGTTGCTGTGAGCTGTGACGCCACAGCACTCTACCGAGGGCGATAAAGTGAGACTCTGTCTCTACAAAAAACAAACAAACAAACAACAACAACAACAAAAAAACAGTTTCCCCAAGTTGGTGGATGAGTTACAACAGAGACCCAGGCTCCTGACACAGGCTCTTTAAGGGACCACCACGCCGAGCTGTTATGAACTGTTTCTTGTAGACACAGAGAGAGTGCACAATTTGCCATTCAGACATGGGCACTTTTAAGAGGGGAAGGAATATTTATTAAGTATGTCAGAACAGTGGGTATAAACTAGAGCTTTCCTGGGTAAACTTGGGGGGTGGTCACCCCATTTGTAAATCTTGGCTCACTCGGCAAGTGCTATAAGTTGAATTTTGTCCCCTCAAAATCCATATGTTGATGCCCTAAATCCAGTGCCTCTGAATATGACCATACGGTACACCCGCGAACAACTTAGAGATTAGGGACACCAACTCCACCCCAAGGAGTCAAAAATCCACATGTAACTTTTGACTCCCGCAAAACTTAACTAACAATAACCTACTACTGACTAGAAGCCTTACCAACAATATAAACAGTTGATTCACACATATTTTATATGTTATGTGCATTATATACTTATTCTTACAATAAAGTAAGCTAAGAAAAAATGTAATTAAGAAAACTGTAAAAAAATGTAATGACTATTCGTCAAGTGGGAGTGGACTGTCATGAAGGTTTGATGTTTTGTTCTTGTCACCTTCACCTTGAGTAGGCTGGGGGGAGGGGCTGGTCTTGCTGGCTCAGGGTGGCAGAGGTGGAAGAAAATCCTGATGTAAGTGACCTATCCTGATGTAAGTGACCTACGCAGTTCAAACCCGAGTGGTTCAAGGGTCAACTGCATTTGCATGTAGAGTCTTTAAAGAAGTAATTAAGTGAAAACTAGTCTGCTAGGGGGGCCCTAATCCAATCTGACTGATAAAATGAGAGGATATGTGGACACACAGAGAGACACCAGAACACACACACACACAGGGATGACTATGTGAGGACATATGAGAAGGCAGCCGTCTGCAAGCCAAGGAGAGAGGCCCCCAGAAACCTGTCATCACCTTGATCATGGACTTGCAGACTTCAGAGCTGTGAGAAAACAGCTTTTTTTTTTCAAGACAGAGTCTCACTTTTTTGCCCCAGAATAGAGTGCCGTGGCATCAGCCTAGCTCACAGCAACCTCAAATTCCTGGGTTCAAGTGATCCTCCTGTTTCATCCTCCTGATTAGCTAGAACTACAGGCTCCTGCCACAATGTCCTCCAGCTAATTTTTTTCTATTTTTAGTAGAGATGGGGGTCTCACTCTTGCTCAGACTCATCTTAAACTCCTGAGCTCAAACCATCCTCCCACCTTGACCTCTCAGAGTGTTAGGATTAAAGGCATGAGCCACTGTGCCTGGCTTAAAAAACAGATTTCTGTTGTTTCAAGTTCCCCAGCCTGTGGTATTTGTCAAGGCAGACGGAGCAGACTAATACAGATGGCCTTGGCGACGTTGAAGCCAGAGCTCCCATCTTGGGCTTCTTCCTTGCTCCCCACAGCATGGACGAGCAGTTATTAAGCTTCACATCGCATCACACAGGCAAGAGTCCTACGCGCAGGATGGCTGGGGTTCTGCTATGGCTCTTGAGGGGATGTGACAGAGCTCAGATGCGTCACTGTTAGCCATCAGAATGTCTATTCACCGAGTTGCACTAATAGTGACACCTGCCAAACCTGAGGGAGCAGGAGCAAGAGAGTGGCTTTTAAAGACCCTTGAACCCTTAGACATGGCAAGGTCTGGTGAAAGAGAGGGAGAGACAGAGGAGAGAGTGGAGAAAGAGCTGAGGGAAAAGGTGGAGGGAGAGAGGTGGGAACAGAGACCATAACCTACAAGATGAGGGAAGGGCCATAGTGGGAGCAAGGAAAGAGGAAGAACAGGTAGCCGGGGAGAACAGGAGGCCCCGCGTGTAAGAAAGACAGAGGAAAGTGAGGGGCTGGACACAGGTGGGACAGGCAGCCCCTCATGCCATGGTCAGCACTGGGCAGGTTTATGAAAAGTCTCTGAGCTCACTGAAACCCGGCTTGCTTCCCTCCCTCCCATGCAGCCTCCTTTCCTCCCTTCCTAGTGCCCTACTGTGTTTCTCCGTTGGATTCTCTGTCCCTTGGTTCATTATCAGCATCTTTAAAACATGGCTCTTGCAAAGCATTGTCCAGAAACACAGGGGCCACCTCATCAATAGGGTGGAGAAATAGATCAAGTCCAGTGAGGGTAAGGACTTCAGACAGATATTGGAGATAATTCCATGTTCCCTGAACTGCAAAACACCCCCGCACATACTTCCGAGAAGAGGGACTATGATCCCGCTTGTCCACTGCTCTGCGTTTTGTCCCTCTGGGGCCCCATCTCCACCAACTTTCACAGTAGTGCCACAGCCTGACTAGCCTTTCGTCACTCTCCTGGAACAAGCAGGCTGAAACCCCTTGTCCTTTTCCCATTCCTCTATCAGCCAGGCTGGTCTGCGATGGTCCACTGGCATCTGGGATTGCCTGCAGCTTCCTGAAAGTCATTCTTGAGAGAGACCAGTGTTCACTGCTGCACCTGGAAGGGCTTGAGGATGGACTCTCACACCGGGTGCGGGGTGGTGCAGAGGGGAGAAGGAGAGGAGGCAGGACGGCTTCCCCAGTGCAGTGGTGCTGGGGCCTGGAACTGACCAAGAGGCTATGACAAGCTCTGGGATGAGAGGGCTCCCAAATTTTACAAATGAACTAGTACAGAGAAGGGAAGGTAGAGCTGTAAAGCCTTGAGAGATCCAGTGGTCCGCTCCTTTCTTTTGACCCTTGTGGATACTAAAGCCAAGGGCAGTTAAGAGTGTCCAGTATCACCTAGGGCCCATTCCAGGCAGAGCTGAGACACCCAGTTCGGGCCCTGGTTTATTTCGAAGGCACCCAGGCATCTCATTTCTGCACTGAAATGCTCCATTTGCCAGTTGGCTTCCTTAGTTTCTGTCTTACTAATCTCACCACTTCACTAGTTCATTGGAGAGAGTTTGCCAGGCCTAGAAATGTTTCATCTGCTCTTTCTCCCAACACAGAGAGGACCCATGATGGCCCTGGATTGTGTCAACTTGGACCAGTTGGAACTAGGTTTCCCAGAACTCCCTTCCCCCATAGGTGTGGGTATAGCCACAGAGGGCGTCTGAGGGAGCTCTGAAGATAGAGGCAAAGTGGCAGCCATATTGCCAGTACTCTTGGGAGGTCCGTGCACTGTGGTTGCTCATGCACAGTGCTGTGTATCTGCTGCTCACCTGACAGCAGGTGGCAGTGGCCTGCTGGTCGGGTCATCCTGCAGTTTCTCTGGCTCTGAGGCTAGCTGTGGCTATATGACAATAGGCACCAGTGTCTTGGGTCGGGCACCTTGTTATGGAAGGTGGAGGTTTGCAGCAGTGGGAGAGTGAAGTGTTAACAGGGCCTTGTTCTCACTGAGGACTCTAGAGGAGAATCTCTTTTCTTGCCTTGCCGGCCTCTAGACACTGCCTTCTTTTCTCAGCGCGTGGCTGCATTTTCAAAGCCTATCACTCCAGTCTCTAACTCTGTCGTCACATCTTCTCAGACTCCCTATCTCCTCCTTTTCCTCTAAAGGACCATTGTGGTTACATTGGGCCCACCTAGATAAATTCAGGATAATCTTCCCATCTCCAGATGCCAAGCTTAATCATATCTGCAAAGTCCCTTTTACCAAGTAATTCACAGGTTCCAGGGATTAGGACATTTTGGGGGGGTCATTAGTATGTCTATCTCAATGGTTTAAACTCTGGTCTTGGCGACTCTAAAAGCCAGGCTCACCCAAGGACATAAACTCTGCTCCTGTAGCCCACTGTTAGAGCACGGGCCACACATACACAGAAAGCATTTTTCTGGGTATCAACTGAGATACCAAGTCTTTTTTGAGCTACTCGTGCATGCTGATGACCATGGCCTTGAGCCCTCTACCTGTCCTTAAGAATTTAGTGTTTTCAGCGAAGGTTCTGATATTCTGTTCACAAAGATAATTGCCCCCACTTTACTGAATCTATCTACAAAAGAGATTTCACAGTACACACCACAAACGGTATTTTAAAAGTCATAATAATGTAAATGGTGACTAACGAAAATTTAAAAGAAAAATATTAATGTAACTACCTTGAAAAGAAGGGATTGGGAAATTTATAAAGCCAAGTCTTCATCTAGCGTAACAGGGAGCTACTGGTGTTTCATGCTGATGAATCACAGAATTATTACCTATGCACATTATTTTAAAAATACAGGAAGTAAATAGAAGAAAAAGTAAAAAATGTTAAAACTATATGTTTTGGGGGAGCAGAACTTAGAGATAGGAGGCTATTTTTTTTTAGTTATGTATTTCAGAATATTGTCATTTAAAATCAGACCTTTTTTTTTTTTGGTGGAGACAAAGTCTCACTTTATCACCCTCGGTAGAGTGCCACGGCTTCACACTGCTCGCAGCAACCTCCAACTCCTGGGCCTAGGAGACAGGAATCTTGCCCCAGCCTCACAAGTAGCTGGGACCACAGGCGCCCACCACAACACCCAGCTATTTTTTTGTTGCGGTTCGGCCAGAGGTGGGTTCGAACCCGCTACCTTTGGTATATGGGACCAGTGCCCTACCCACTGAGCCACAGGTGCTGCCCTAAAATCAGATCTTTAAAAATCCATATCTGTTCTTAGTACAGAATTGTAGAAATACAATGACCAGAAATTAGACCATTAAAGAGCTTCCCTGGTATAATTTTGATTTAAGGAAAGGAGCAAAAATAAGGGAAGGGAAGAAACCCAACCTTTTACTGTATTACGTAGAGGCTAAAATCACATTTAGATGAAAATCCAAGTCTTCATTTCCCCCATAATCCAAACTCAGCACAAATAAGCAATTAAATTTAATTTTAAAGGCAGAAGAAAAGAATATCACTCTATTATGCTTCCACCAGCATTTGAACCACCTTCAGGAAGACATAAATGGTTAGAAAAAAGATCAAGTTTATTTTTTTGTCTCTGCAAACACACACACACACACACGCACATGCACATGGGCATTACCAAAAACATGCGTGCACATTTTAAGAAAGGAAAAAAACTGTATCAGCTTAGCTTGAACTGGGGAAATTATGTGGGAATTTACAACTCTACTGCGTCTCTGGAATCAAGTCCAGCCTCCAGGACAACCCAAGTAAAATATCACTAAATCAATCTGGAAGGGACTGACTTGTGATAACTCACTAACCCACTTTCATACATTCAGTTGTCTCTTAAAGAAATCTGGGTCCTGGCTCGGCGCCTGTGGCTCAATCGGCTAAGGCCCCAGCCACGTACACCTAAGGTGGTGGGTTCGAATCCCCAGCCCGGACCCGCCAAACAACAATGATGGCTGCAACCAAAAAATGGCTGGGCGTTGTGGCGGGCACCTGTGGTCCCAGCTACTTGGGAGGCAGAGGCAGGAGACTCGCTTGAGCCCAGGAGTTGGAGGTTGCTATGAGCTGTGATGCCA
>CAUYQV010018540.1:0-19945 GCA_963574575.1 Galagoides demidoff
TAAAATAAACACAAATCTGGCCGGGCGCCTGTGGCTCAAGTGGCTAAGGCGCCAGCCACAAACACCTAAGGTGGCAGGTTCAAATCCAACCCGGGCCTGCCAAAACAACAATGACAGCTGCAACCAAAAAATAGCTGGGCACTGTGGTGGGCACCTGTGGTCCCAGCTACTTGGGAGGCGGAGGAAGGAGACTCGCTTGAGCCCAGGAGTTGGAGGTTGCTGTGAGCTGTGATGCCATAGCACTCTACCCAGGGGGATAGCTTGAGGCTCTGTCTCAAAAAAAAAAAATAAGTAAATAATAAAATAAAAATAAATAAATACAAATCTTTTATTAAAGAGATGCTAATACCATGGGTGAAATCATTTATTATTGCTAATTATCCTCTGCTACAGTTGGGTAATGTCATCTCACTGCTGTTGTTTGCCATCTCCCTAGAGTGAAAAGAATACTTTTCTCTTAAAAAATTAATCAGTCCAAGTTTTCAGGCCCAGGGGGAGCTCTCTTGTAGCCTCCTCATTCAGTAGTCCTCCATAGGAAGAGTGATCTTGTGGATAAATTCATCATACTTCACTTTGCCATTCGGTTCGATATCTGCTTCCCTAAAAAGATCGTCCACTGCAATAAATCACATCAATTTTTCAGTTTAGCTTTAATGTTGGATTATAAAACAGCAAGTTATTTGGGGATCGAAGCTTCCCATATTCTCAAAAACTAGGAAGTAAACAATTTAACAGAAAAGGGACAACCTACCTCCTACCCTCTGGAGACCCCTGATTCAATTTTGAGCTAATCAGGTTTTCTGCAAGGGCAGGAAGTAGGGAGGTATACTGCTTTTTGTTAAAACTTTGTTATTTATTTTAAAGAAAATAACTGACCCCATACCTACATTTCTAGTTCTAGAAACCTTTGGCTTGGGCTTTTTACCTTTTGCAACCCCACCCCCACCTCCCAGCAGAACAGACATCCTTGGTTGGCAGCTCCATCCTGGGCTGCGCCAGTCCAGGCGTTGGCCTGCCCCTCATTTGCCTGCTCTCTCTTCCAAATTGGCATTCCTTCCTGCCCTGCCCCCACACTGGAAAGAGGACTTAGTGACAAGTGGTGTCTGCTACCATTACCTCCTTTAAAAAGTGTGTTTTGGGAGTGGGGGTTTTATGAGAGAAAAATAAATCCAACTGTGTTGAAAGCTCAAAGCATACAAAACTGCCATTGTTGTTCTACATTGCTCAAAAGAAAAAAAGAAAGAAAAACCACTTTACTTGTTTCTTCTGGTTCTAGATTCCTGAGACCAAATACTAGCTTGTCCAGGCACTGGCAAGAAGAAGCATTTTGGCTTATATTCTCCACAGTGGCTTCTTGGGACCAAACTACCTTTGGCTCTTCGGATTATCCTCACCCTCCTGCAAAAACTTTCTCTCTGCCCTGTGTGTCAGTTCCCAGCCTAGACCCTCTCTACATGTAATGTTCAATAGTTACAAAATATCCTACGATTTTCTACTCAACCATCCTCAAAAGTATAATTACTATGCTCTGTGCCTAAGCTGACAGTATTGAGTATTTGGGGAATGCTGGGAAGACTGGAATTCATCCCATGTCATGGAGATGCCTCTGCTATAAGCCAGCTGGTTAAAACCGTCCCAGGGAACAAGCCCAACATGAGCGCCATGCCGGCTGCTGCAGCCTCTTCCTGTCCAGGAGAGGAGAGAGGCAGCGCTTCACAGGCCTGAGCCCACCTTCTGGGCAGAACCTGTTGTCCAGTGTGTCTCACTTTAGAGTGCTAAAGTTAGGCCGTGGAAGGGAGGCCTCCTGTAGCCACTGCAAAGATGGTTCTTGATAAAACTGGAAATTGTCTTTCAGTCATCCAGGGTAAAGGATTCCTACTTTATTATCATCCTGCCTATCTCCCACAGTACACAGGAGGGAAATTGGTCTCCTTGCTTATCTAGAATACACCAGTTTCATTTCTTCTTTTTTTCTGAGGCAGAACCTCAAGCAGTCACCCTGGGTGGAGTGCCATGGCATCACAGCTTACAGCAACCTCCAACTCCTGGGCTCAAGCGATTCTCTTGCCTCAGCCTCCCAAGCAGGTGGGAATACAGGTGCCCACCACAATGCCCAGCCATTTTTTTGGTTGTAGTTGTCATTGCTGTATGGCAGGCCCAGGCTGGATTTGAACCTGCCAGCTCTGGTGTATGTGGCTAGCAACTTAGCTGCTTGAGCTACAGGTGCGGAGCCTAGAATACACCAGTTTCTTTGAATGTTCCTTTGCTGGTTAAACAAATGAGCAATGTAGGTAGGTTGGGGGCCGTGGTGTTGCTTGAGACAGGAATTACTAATTGTAGAATTAAGGCTCTGCTCCCTCTTAGCTAACACTCCACCTGATACCTGAGGGACCCAACATTGTCCTCAGAGCCTGAAAGGAAAGGACAGCTAGTGTCTTCCCCTGCTAGCATGAATACAGCCACAATAAGAGGCAAGATCCTGACGGGCAAGCCTGAAAAAGCAGGGGAAGCTGACTCTGTCTGCTGTAGCACTATTTTTAAATGCTCTGCTGTGCCTTTATGACCGCAGATAAAAATCTGAGCAGACTCCTTTGTAGAATGGCTTTTGGAGGGACCTGAGGAATTGCCTACTGAGACATCATTTCCAGAGAAGAAACTGAGGAGGGGGGTGAGAGGTTAAGAAACTTATCTGAGGTCCCCTGGAAAGAGAGAGATATAGGATTCAAACCTAATTTAAACCATAACCTCAAAACCCCTCCAGTGGTTTGCCATGATATAAGCAGAAGCTAATGGCTAGTATTTACTGAAGCCTTTTTCCTACTGTGGCCAAGCCCAGCACTCATGTCCCAACCTTAGGGAAGCAGGGCACCCTAACTAGAAACTTTAGGCTCCATGGGTTGAGGACATGGCCTTTGAGGGCAGAGTGGGGCTGGCCACTGTGATGGACTCGGCGGGCCCAGTGTGCTGGAAGAACTCAGCAAAGACCAGAATTGAGGTCCCCTTTCCAACATAGAAGGGGCATTCCCAGGAAAGTTGTGAAGGCATACTGGGCTGCTGGAAGGTGTGAGGCAAAGGCCCTTCCTGGGGTTGGTGACCAGGAGCGCTTCTCCAGCTGTCCCTGCAAAGGCCCTCCTGGCACCCCCTTCTGGAAAAGCTCTTAGAGCTGACTAATTTGGCAGGAAAAGGAGCAAATTTGGAAACGCTTAACCTCAGCAGCAACATCAGATACTGTGGTGAGAGGAAAGCGCCTTGATTTGGGGCAGGAGTTAAGTCTAGCAAACCTGCCTACAGGTGCCTCCCAACTCTCCTTACCTGTTTGCTCAGTAGGTAGGGCATCTGCTCTGGGAATGTCAGACACAGTAAGTGACACAGAGTTAGAGCTTCAACACAGGGGAAGGGCCAAGTAG
The DNA here is from genome assembly GCA_963574575.1 of Galagoides demidoff. Taxonomy (NCBI): domain Eukaryota; kingdom Metazoa; phylum Chordata; class Mammalia; order Primates; family Galagidae; genus Galagoides; species Galagoides demidoff. The sequence goes on from CAUYQV010018540.1 coordinate 3,408, forward strand.
GTGCCTTGCTAACTTGCCCCAAGATGTCCCCTATTAACCTGGTCGATGTTGCCCCTCCTGCCTCCAGGACTCTGGTTGCTCCCCAGGCTCCAGTCCAATGCTCACCTAGCAGGATATCTGCACCCAGTCTTCTGAGCCTGCATCAACTGAGGGTCTTGCACAATCCTGGGGACATCAGTTGGCCATCGTTGTCCTCCCCCACCTCCCCGCCCCCAGTGGAAGACAGGCCCCAGGCTGTTACCTTCCTTGTGCGTGAGCTTCTCTCCTAGTCTCATGAGTTTTGACCGCAGCTCAGATGCCATGATGTAACCTTTCTTCTCCTTGTCTGCCATTAACATGGCCAGGAGAATTTCTTTCTTTGGGTCCTCTTGCTTTATTTGCATGTGCATAATGGTCAGAAAAGTGGAGAAATCCAGCTCTCCATTTCTGTCTAGGAAAACCCCCAAACACCAGAGTGAGCAGAGGGGAAATGGCTATAAGGGGAAGCCACTATCCCCTTGTCCAACCTGCAGTGCTAGCTCAAGAGTACCTAATTCAGGGACCACCAGGACAGGGCAGTAGTCCATGGTAAAGACACAGCCCTTCCTGCTGAGTTTCCACCACAGGCCACTCACTGGACTGGACATTGCTCATTTCAACGACATTCCCAGTGACTGTGGTTATTATTACCCCTCTGAGCCTGCTGAGGAGACAGAAGGTCAGGGTGTGCAGTCACATTACAGAGCAGAGCAGGACCATGGCAGGCTGCACCTCTTCAGCCTTCCAGTGTTTCCCTGCCCTGAAGGGAATACAGGTTCACATGTCCATCCCCCTCGGCTGCCAACACCAGGACAGATGCATGACCTCACCTGGCCTCAAGCTCCAGTCCCAGCCTGGGCACTGACCACATCTTCCACCCTAACCATCCTCTGGGCGCACCCTGGCCAGCTACAACTGCAGGAAACCAGAACTTCCCCTGACCACAACCTCCTGTTTAGAGGACACAGAAACAAGGAAACCACTTTCCCTTTGGAACTAAAAATGAGGGATCTCAAGTATCAGACCCCTGAGCACTCTGTCACCAGGCGCCAGCCTTCAGAGTTCAGGCTGGGCCCAGCATGAGTGTCCAAGGCTGCTGCAATCATCTTGCAGGTGCTGGTGACCCATCTGAGAGGTGAGACTGCTGAGGACTAGGACTGAGAAGTGGCCTGTGGACTTCAGGACAAGTGCTTTTCCCAGGCCACCTCCTCCTCTGGGCCAAGGAGTGTCCGGCCCCCAGTGCAAATAAGCCACCTCAGCCTCTCTTACCACATTTTTCCCTTAAAAAAAAAAAAACCTGGCTCGCCGCCCATAACACCAGCCACATACACCAAGGTTGGCGGGTTCGAACCTAGCCCAGGCCAGCTAAAACAACAATGACATCTGCAACAAAAAATAGCTGGGCGTTGTGGTGGGTGCCTATAGTCCCAGCTACTTGGGAGGCTGAGGCAAGAGAATCGTTTAAGCCCAATAGTTGGAGGTTGCTGTGAGCTGTGATGCTATGGCACTCTACTGAAAGCAACAAAGTGAGACTCTCAAAAACAAAAAACCCAGAACACAAAAGTCTGTTTCTAATTATAAAAGTCCTAAATGGTCTCATTGTTGAAAATACAGAACACAGCAATCAAGGGAATGAAGATCACCCATAATCTCATCCCCAGAGAGAACCACATGGTAAACATTTTGGGTGGGTTTTCTTCCAGTCTTTTTTTCCAGCAGTATTGCATCATTTTTCAGTCTTTGAAATCAGAAGAAATAGGTTCCAATCCTGAATCTACCATTGGCTCATGTACTTTGGTGAGTTACTTAATGGCCATGGACCTCGATCTTTGCTTGTAAAATGGGATTAGGAGAGTACCCACTTCATAGGAAGTGTCTGAGCCAAGCACTTGGCACATACACAACAAAGGGAAATTTTTCTTTTTTCTTTTTTGAGACAGTCTCAAGCTGTCACCCTGGGTAGAATGCCATGGGGTCACAGCTCACAGCAACCTCAAACTCTCAGGCTTAAGCAATTCTCTTGCCTCAGCCTCCCACGTAGGTGGGCCTCCGCCACAACACACATCTTTTTTGTTGTTTTCTTGCAGTTGTCGTTTTAGCTGCCCTGGCCCAGGTTCAAACCCGCCAGCCTTGGTGTATATGGCCGGTGCCCTACCCACTGAGCTGCAGGTGCCGCCAAAAAAGGGCAATTTTTCTATAAAAGCAACACTGGGATCACTGTCAGCACTGACAGTTTGTGATAAAGTTGTTGGAATGCCTGGTTCCTGAGGTCCCATGTGAAATGGGGTGTCACCTGGTTCCGTGAGGATTCAAGGAAGCTGAGTGATGCACGGAGCACCTGCCTGTTCTGCAGATGACTCGCTGCCACCTGTCCCTCCAACTTCTGAGCTTTCCACACCTCTGCTCTCTGCATCCACCTGCTGGGGTCCTCCCCAAGCCCCTGGCTCACTCACCTATCCCATGGGTCTGCAGATGCCGCTGCACCTCCCCTGGCGTTGGGCTGGCCCCCAGGCACCTCATGGTCACCATGAGGTCAGTGGCTTTTATCTTCCCCCTCTGCTGCTTGTCGTACAGGGAGAAGCATTCCTTATACTCTGTGCACAGCCCAAAAGGGAGCGTCAGTAACATTCTGTCACTGTCCACACTGTGGCCCTCCCTGTCCCGTCCTCCACCTCGCTCTCCCCTGCCCAGATCCTCTCTTCAACTCCCCCCCACCCATGGTTGTCAGAAACAGTGAATGAAAATATAGAACTGCAGGGTAAACTGAATTCAGATAAACAGTGAGTACATTTGTAGTATAAGTATGTCCCAAGCTTTTGCACATTTAATTGAGTGCCCAGTATTTTCCTTGGCTCTGCTTCCCCTCCTCCTGCCCCCTCCTGCCCCCTCCCTTCTCCTTTCTTTTCCCCTCTGCCCCTCCTCCCCAGGAGCCCATAGCAGGGCATCCAGACTCCCAGGGGACCTTTGCAAATACAATTTCTCTGAGAAACAGGGATAATAATGCCTCCGGATTGCTGTGAGGGCCCCTTCCAGGAAGGCCTGGCAGAGACAGGCTCTCACATGTGGTGATGTATTATGATCATCATTACAACAGGGGCACTTATATGAGTTCACTGCCCCTGCCCCCAGCCTCCAGGCTGCTGAATGAGGTCCTAGGCCTGTTCTTAGAGACTCTAAGACAGTGGTTCTCAACCTGTGGTCAAACCCTACTGGGGGTCGAACAACCCTTTCACAGGGGTCACCTAAATACATCCTGCATATCATATTTATATTAGGATTTGTAACAGTAGCAAAATTAGTAGCAACAAAAATAATTTTATGATTGGGAGTCCCCACAACATGAGGAACTGTATTAAAGGGTCACGGCATTAGGAAGGTTGAGAACCACTGCTCTAAGAGGTCCTGTGGGGAAGTTCTCCCAGGGTCTGAAGCCCTTTCTCCTGTGCCACTTGGTGGAGGTGAAATGTCTGCTAGGGCTCAGGCTCCTCTAAAGCCACTGTCTCACAGCCCAACAGAGCTGTCCCACTGGGCCCCAGCCCTTGGAGGAATAGGAAAGCCAGCTAGGAGCTTGGCAAAGATCCCTAGGCCCCAGTGACTGAGTCTGATTCAGGCCTGGAGTGGAGCAGCCATCAGGTGAGGTAACTGAGCCCTGCTGGGGGGCGGGGGGGGGGGGGAACGAACGGCCCTCATTGGCCCTGCCCACTTGGGGCTCAGGTATTGGTTCTCCTGCTTCTCACACCACCCAGTGGGTCCTCAGAGGCCTGGACCAGTGGCTCCTTAGCTGATACAAGAACAACCATCACAGTTGACATTGCTGAGCACTCCACCTCAACCCTCCTTTAATCCCCATGCCTGTGGGACCTTGGAAGTAGCACTGATACTATCCCCATCATGCAGTGGAGTGGCTGAGCATCAGCTCTGGGCAGCCTGGCTCTGAAGCGGAGCTGTGTCCACCAAGCGACACTGCCCTCAGTTCCTTCCAGTGTGTGGATTGGGAGGGGGTGCAGAAGGAAGCCTCTCAACTCCCCAACTCAGATCTGGGGTCACTGAAGGTAGACCAGCAGGTGAGGTTGAGAGACAACTTTGTGAAGAGGTTGAAAGGGAACCCCACCTACCCACTTGCCCTTTCAGATCTTTCCAGAGCCTGTGCTTCTAGAGAGCAGGAGCCAGAGGGGAGCAAGGCAGTCAGGGCTAGAACCTAGCCTAAGACCTCAGCCTTGGTTCCTACAAAACCTAATTGCCTACAAGAGGGCCCAGTGCCAGAAGGGACAGTGCTATCATCTCCCATCAAGGGCACAAAAGGAAGCTTGCCCCACATACAGAGGTGTGGCCCTCTCACAGCCACCCCCACTTTGTGTCTGGATTTGCCCATGGGCAAACAGGGGGGGTGCACACTGCCCCCCCCCCGCCACCCCATGCCCTGCAACTGTACCTGGGAGCCAGTGCCCCTGACATCAGCAGGGCCAGGGTTCATAGACAAGCCTCCCTCTCAACAAACTGTTATGTCCTCTGACCTTGACAAATCTACATTTTGATGAGCTGGAAAACCAGAGCCAACAGAGTACACCTGGTGAACCAGCCCTAGCTCCTGGCTGACTCCCCACCTTCCAGCCACTCTTCTCCCCTCTCCCTCTTCTGTTCTCCCTGCTCCCAGCTTAGCCATGGAGTTCTGCTGTGAGGACTTCACTGCTTTCCTGTGTCATCCCCCCCTGCCTCGACTATGACCCCTGTGAAGGCAGGGGAGGATTTTGTCTATTCCCTGCTGTTATGGCTAAAACCTAGAATAGGGCTGGCACAAAGAAAGGACTCACAAACACTTCAGTGAAGAATGAATTAAGTTGTATAAACTGGATTAAAAATCCCTGGTAGGGCTCAGCCCTGAAGGTGGAGGTTTAAGCCTGGCTCAGGCCTGCCAAACAACAATGACAACTGCAATGGGACATTGTGGCAGGTGCGTGTAGTCCCAGCTACTCAGGAGACTGAGGCAAGAGAATCACTTAAGCCCAAGAGTTTGAGGTTGCTGTGAGCTGTGACACTACGGCACTCTACCGAGGGCACCACAATAAGATTCTGCCTAAGGAAAAAAAAAATTCCCCTGTAGGTTTTCCCTTTGAAAATGCAAATGCCCAGAGATAAGAAAGATACTTCTGGTGAAACCTGTGGCTCAGTGAGTAGGATGCTGGCCACAAGTTGGAACCTGGCCCTGGCCAAAGTGCAATAAAAAAATAGCTGGGAGTTGTGGCTGGCACCTGTAGTACCAGCTCCTCGGGAGGCTGAGGCAAGAGAATCACCTAACCCCAAGAGCTGGAAATTGTTGTGAGCTGTGATGCCACAGCACTCTAACTGAGGGCAACAAAGTGAGACTGTTTCTTAAAAAAAAAAAAGAAAAAGAAAGACACTTCCCTAAGGCCTAGGATGACACCCACTGTGTGCTGAAGGTTTAACTGGCTCTGATGACATTATTTACATGTTTATTATACACTTTACAGACATAAACAATGTATACCACACAATTTGCAAGTAATAATAAAATAAATATGCAATATTCTTTTCTTTTCTTTTTTTTGCAGTTTCTGACCAGGGCTAGGTTTGAACCCGCCACCTCCGGCATATGGGGCCAGCGCCCTACTCCTTTGAGCCACAGCGCCACCCCAATATGCAATATTCTTTGTTATAAATTCTATCTAGGCAACTGATTAACACAAATGAGTTTTGCCAACTCACATTCATTGCCAACTGAGAGCTGTGATTCAACCATGACTTGACAAATGAGTTGCATACCAGTGAATGCAATTCTTTTTCCAATGAATGTTTTGTCATAAAATTTGATAAGTGATCTACTGTTAAACCATTTTTCACCCTTATACCAATATTTTATTTGATTTTATTACTTTCTATTATTTTATTTTAGAAATAGGATCTTGTTCTGTCACTGGGGCTGGAGTACAGTGGTCTTGTGACAGTTCACTGCAGCCTCAAACACCCAGGCTCAAACCATCCACCCATTTCAGCCTCCTGAGTAGCTGCGGCTATAGGTACATGCTACCACGCCTGGCTAGTTTTTTAAAATTTTTTTGTAGAGACAAGATCTTGCTATGTTGTCTAGGCTGGTCTCAAACTCCTGGACTCAAGCAATCCGCCCCCAAAATGCTGGCATTATAGGCATGAGCCACCCATCTGGGTGGCTAACAATGCCAAACAACAATGTTTGGTACCAATTATATTCATTAAACTAAAATTTCTTTCAAATGTCCAGCACTACTGGTTGCAATAGGGCTGTCTTTTAAACTTTGTGTATAGATGTAGGGATTGGAATGTTGTTTGATACTATATTATTTGATAATGGCTTATAAAATTCCTAAAAATGTGGCTCTTGCTAGCTGAAGCAAGCCAGCTCCAGCATACATGTGGGTGATGCCTGGCCTGTGCCTGGCCCAGTGTCAAGTATATAACTGACATTGTCCCCTTTCTCTCTCAGCAGCCTAGTGAGGTGGCATCATTATCCCTACTTCACAGATGAGAAAACTGAGGCTCAGAGGTGATGGGACCCAGGTCTGCTGCCTCCAAGACCCCAGTTCTTCCCTTTCCACTAAGCTACCCCATGCAGTTTTATGCAATCATTAAACATCACTGACCACTTTCATGGTGTCAGACACTGGAATACAAAGAGAAATTACTTTCTTTCCTTCTAGGAGTTTTGAAGGCCCTAGGAGGGAGGGTCATTGAGACTCGAAGTTAGCTATGTGTTGGGGGTTGCTGAGGCTGAGAGCTGGACTCCAATCCTGAGTCCTTTACACCAAAGCAAGAGGAGCCCCTGCCGTGGACCCTGTTTTAAAAGTTCCTGCTCAGGGGCGGCGCCTGTGGCTCAGTGGGTAGGGCACCAGGCCCATATACTGAGGGTGGCAGGTTTGAACCTGGCCCCCACCAAACTGCAACAACAAAATAGCCGGCATTGTAGCAGGCACCTGTAGTCCCAGCTACTCTGGAGGCTGAGGCAAGAGAATTGCCTAAACCCAAGAACTAGAAGTTGCTGTGAGCTGTAATGCCACGGCACTCTACCAAGGGCGATAAAGTGAGACTCTGTCTCAAAAAAATAAAATAAAATAAAATAATAAATTAAAAAAAAAGTCCCTGCTCAGCCCTCCTCTGGCCCTAGCCCTCCTAGTGGGATAAGGAGTTCAAAGGGGTCTATGGGGAGGTGCCCTCCTGGAACACACAACTCCTCCCCACCTCTAGACAAACTCTGGATATGCAGAACTTACCCCTGCCCAGGTTAACATTAAGCCCACTTCCAGAGCTTTCAGGACCTTGCCCTGGGCCACAAGGCCGCCATGAGGCCAAGGAACCTGCAACTTTATCTCTAGTGCGGGGGGTGGGGGTGGGGGTGGGGGTGGGGGCTCACTGAGAAGGTAACAGAGACCTGGAGATAATGAGACACCCAGGGGTGGGGTGTTACTATTAGACCCACTGTTGGGACACAGGTCCAGGGGAACAGCCTCAAGAAGCAGCTGCTTGTGCCACCTGAGGCTCTCAGTTGGGCTTTGCTGAGTCTCTCTTGCCAGGGGCTGGGGGCGCTGCAGCCAAGAGGTTCCCTGGCCCATGTCTGGGCCCCTGAGTGCTCTGTAACCCAACTCTTTCCTCTCGGTCTTATGGAAACAGAGCTCTGCACTGAGTGAAATTGAAGCCTGACTGGGGACCAGCAGATGAGGAGATCCAGGGAATATGCTCATGCCCAAACTAGGCTTCACTTCAGCTGAACCCCAATTTTACAGATGGGGAGACTGAGGCCAGGCAAGTAGAAGTCTCCAGTACAAGGGTGCAGAGTGCCTCTTTTCCCTATCTCTTCCCCCTGCTTCTCCCCTGCCATCGTCTGCGATGTTAATGGTCTCTCTTCATCCCACCCAAATCCAAGTATCAGGAGGGATCTCTAGTGGGTTCTCTCCCATCACCCCAGCTTGGAAACCACACTGACAAACCTGAGGCCAACATTTCCACCTTCAGTCCCACCGGCCTCTCGCAGCAGCCTGCCTCTGGCCCGTGGGTGGGCCCAGCTCCCCCTAGCCGCCTTCCCTCCCAGCAACAAAAAACTAAGCAGAGCGAATCGCCTAATGAGACCCATATTTTGCTGTGAGTTGCTAATTAAAGAGCAAACCAACCTACCATTAATTTGGTCCTGGGAAAGAAACTTGGCCTGCAGGAGAGAGGAAAACAGTCAGGGAAGGGCTCGGTTCCCGGCCCCTCCCCAGGCGCAGCCAGGAGACCACAGACCCCTCCCCTCACCATCGCGGGCCACGCTGCCACCCGGGCTGGGCTGGCTGCTTCCTGACGGCGCTGTCACGTCGCCTTCCTCCCTTTCCTTGGCTGCAGGTCCGAAGTCCGCCCAGCTGGGTGGAGGCCCGGTAATAAACCCTCGGCTGCCGTGGAGACCCGGCCAACGCCTGGGGTCAGATTCCCGCCTCCGCACAGCTGTCCCCCACGCGCAAGTGGCTAGAGAGGAAACAGGCGGCGGAAGGGCTGTCCCGGGACTGGGGCTTCTGTCCTCCCGTCCCGGAAGCCAGTGCCTTGCAGCTGAGGGACAAACGCCCACGTTCCCTCTGGGGAGCCCTGCACTGCGGGAAGGGGTCGGTGAATTCAGAAAGGGGAAGGCTGCTCCCGGGTCACGGTGTCCCGTCTCTGGGCTTCCCGCTGGCAGTCCGGCACTTTGCAGCCTGTCTCACTGCAGGCAGGTCACAGGCCATCCAGGAGTAAGCAGCTCAGTGACAAGCGCCTCGGGCCCAGCCTTGGGCAGGTACCGCAGAAGGAGCGCAGGCTTGGGACGCTCAGGCTGGATTCACTCCTGCCGCTCCTGCTGATTTGCTGCGTGACCGGGAGTCCTCAGCCTCCCTGTGCCTCACTTTCCTCCCTGGGCAGAATTGTGGGGCCTTTGGGAGAGCTAAGGGGCCAGGGCAGTTGGGGCGCAGCCTCTTCCAGGACACTGGGTGTGAGACCTCTTGGGTGACTTCCTGGCTCCTTTTCTTTTTTTCTTTTGAGACAGAGTCTTACTTTATCGGTAGAGTGCTCTAGCGTCGCAGCTCACAGCAACCTCCAACTCCAGGGCTTAGGCGATTCTCCGAGTAGCTGGGACTACAGGCGCCCCCCACACGCCCGGCTATTTTTTTGTTGTTGTTGCAATTTGGTCGAGGTGGGTTCGAACCCACCACCTTCGGTATATGGGGCTGGCGCCCTACCCACTGAGCCACAGGCGCCACCCCTGGCTCCTTTTCTTTCTCTCACTCCTCTGCTCACCCTCAGCCCTCCCCTGCCCCCGCCTTGTAGCAGAAACTGCTGACACTCCCAGTGTCCTCAGTGGTTTCTGCAGCTCCGCTGTCACCACAAAGGCAATGAAGACAAGATGGGGTGCCTGGGAGCTGCCCTGTTGGGCACCACTGGGGTCTACCATTTCGTCTTGAGATCCATCCCCCTGTTGCAGAGAGCAAGGCTTTTGTCCACAGCTGGGGTCTGGCTTGTCTGTGGGGCTAGGAATCTGAGGTTCATCCCACTTTCTCAAGGGCCCTCAGATGTGGCTGCACAGGCCCTGCCCTGCGCCAGGCTGCAGTACAAGTGGGTGCTGGTGGCACCTGCATGGACCCAGAGGAAGGGGACTTCTTGCCAGTTTGCACAGCGGCAAGGTGCCACTTGCCTTTGGTCCACTCTCTCCCTCCCGCCTTTTCTGACCACTTCCCTGTAGAAAGTTCTCTTTCCCTCCAAATTGTGTCTCCTGAGTTGCCTCCTTACACCTATTCTAGACCCAGAACTTGCAGCTTGAGGCTCCTTTGTCCCCTGTGAGAAGAGGAAAGGCTGGCAGCAGTGCTGAAGGCGGGGGAGAGGGAAGTTGGGAGAAGTCAGGTGGGGATTGGAAGTGTGGGGGGGCCTGAAGGGGAAGGAGCACTCATTTGGAATTGCTCTTCCTTTGGAAATGGGCCTCAGGAGAGAAAAGACATTTCCTTGGGTTTAGGTCAGTAAGCACTGGGGTTTGAGCTCTGTTCCCCAAGGTGTCCTAACTGACACCCTTGCCAACTCCCTCCTCACCTCCCATCAAGGAGGTCTGAAACACCTGCACTGGGGCAGTGTCCACAGGAGGTTCCACTCTACAAAGGTTCCTCCAGCTGTATGGAATACCACATGTGTGCTACATCTCAAGGCCAAAATGGGCAGAACTCCGGGAAAGATTTTCAGTACCACTTGGGGCTGTGATTTTTTGTTTATTCTTGAGCCCTGGCCCCTCTTGAGGGTCGACATGTCCCCTGGGCACTGCCATGACTTCTCTCCTGCTCCCACTCTCTGCATGCCCCTGGGACGGGCTCTAGACAGGGAAAGGTCCTCCCTTCAACCCCCCAGGCCACAGTCTGTCCAAGACGTTCCCAAGATTTTGATGAGATGCTTTTGGCTTTTGCTCATATTTCCTTGACCCAACCCCCTTCCCCAAGAGGATAGGGACAGACCTTTTTCCACCCCACACAGTATTCCTGGGCCAAACCTGTGTCTTGGGACACAGTCTCCCACAATTAGGGGCTAACAGGGTAGCCCCTTGGGCCTCCAGAGGAGTTTTTAAGTCCTTGGCAGGTTTACAGTGTGCCTGCTGGGTGAAGGCACAGAGGTGGCCCTCAGAGGCCCACTGGGCTCTGCTCCTCCTGTCCTGTGTGCCTCTGAACAGAGGCTCCTGAAGCTAAAGCCTGTACTGGGTTGAATAGAGTTGTCCCAAACTCATGTCCACCAGAAAACGGTGATTGCGGCCTTATTTGGAAATAGGCCTCTGCAGATATAACTAAGATGAAGTCATCCTGGAGTGGAGTGGGTCTGAATCCAATGAGCAGAATTTGAACATACAGAGACATGGAGAGAGGCTGTGAGGACTGAAGCAGAGACTGAGAGACGTGTCTACAAACTAGGGAAGGCCAAGGACTGCTTGAGTTTGGAGAAGCTGGGAGTGGCAAAGGATTCTCCCTCAGAAGCTACAGACAGCCCGGTTCTATCAACACTTTGATTTTTGGACTTCTACCCTCTGATAGTACGAATTCCTGTTTTGTTTTGTTTAGCTATTATTATTTTTATTATGTCCTCATTTTATCGTGGTTCAGTGAAAACCTTCCATGGTCCAATATTTGAGAACCCCTGACTTGCAAGAGGTGGTACTGAGGCTGGGCACCCTGCCCACATGGTAAGTGAGGTTCCCGTGGCACTACACAGCCTTGGGGGCTGGTACTGCCGCTCAGTGTCATCTGCGTCAACGGTTATCTAGAGCTGTCCAATGCACAACCTCACCACCCCGATGTGGGGGCCCTGACTGATTATGGAAAATGTAAAAAAAAGGCTCAGCACCTGTAGTACAGTGGTTACGGCACCAACCACACATACCAAGGCTAGTGGGTTTGAACCTGGCCTGGGCCAGCTAAACAACAATGACAACTGCAACAGTCCCAGCTACTTGGGAGGCTGAGGCAAGAGAATTGCTTAAGCCCAAGAGTTTGAGGTTGCTGTGAGCTGTGATGCAACCACACTCTACTGAGGGTGACACAGTGATACTATCTCTCCAAAAAAAAAAAAAAAAAAAGAAAAGAAAAGAAAAGAAAAAAAGTGTAAAAAAGGCCAAATTATCCAAATTATAACCATTCAAGGTTTTGGACTCAAGAGTCAGAGCAAGGTGGTAGCTGTGGCTCAGTGGGTAGGCACTCGTCCCATATACCAAGGATGGTGGGTTTGAACCCAGGCCCTGCCAAACTGCAACAAAAAAATAGCCAGGTGTGGCGGGCGCCTATAGTTCCAGCTACTTGGGAGGCTGAGGCAAGAGGATCGCCTATAGCCCAGGAGTTGGAGGTTGCAGTGAACTGTGATGTCACAGCACTCTACCGAGGGCGATAAAGTGAGATTCTATCTCAAAAAAAAAAAGCAATGAAGAATTAGAAGTCACATTCTAAGCCGCTATTTTTTCATAGTTTCAACTACTTCTATTGAATAATGGACCCTTCCCTCTCTATTTTTCCCCACAGACATGGAAGACTTTAAAAATTATTTTGGGGGGTGTCATAAGGGATGAGATTGCCTACACCAAAAACTTAATGCAAAGGTGGTCCTTTCTACGTAGCACATGTGGAAAAGTGGGTGCCCCTGACTGCAATCTGGGGGAGGAATTCACAAGAAATCTTCACCTTCCCCTTTCCACCTTCCTCCAAAGTAGTTGCCTGTGTCAACTGGATACGCCTGGGGGTGAGAAGTTCAGCTTCACATAGTGAACACTGCTAAGTGGCCTTGGATGAACAGCCTAGTGCTCAGGTCCCAGAGCGGCCACCCAGCTCCTCCAGCAGCTACACGTGCCCATTCCAGGGGCCACTGCTATCTAGACCTGGAGTCATGTGGTGGAGGGCCCCTGCCCTGTGCCACATGTTTCCAACCACCATTCAGCCCTGGATTCCAAACATCTATTTCTGAAAATTGGAGATTTTTGTCTCCATCATCTTCCAGTGCCCAGCACAGGACAAGCTCATGCATCATGATAAGCAAATGTTTGTTTATGTACCATCCATTGTTTCCCGGGGTTTGTCCTGTTTTTTGAGATGGAGTCTCACTGTTGCCCTGGGTTGAGTGTGATGGCTTCATCATAGCTCACAGCAACCTCAAACTCTTGGGTTCAAGCAATCCGCTTACTTCAGCCTCCCATGTAGCTGGTATGACAGGGGCCTGCCATGATGCCTGGATAGTTTTTTTGTTTTTAGTAGAGACAGGGCCTCACTCTTGCTCAGGCTGGTCTTGAACTCCTGAGCTCAAGGGATCCACCTGCTGTGGCCTCTAGAGTGCTGGGATTACAGGTGTGAGCCACCTGGCTGGTCCTGCCGTGTTTTTCTGAACTGCAGCTCCCTTGCTGGCAGGAGGTGGCATCCTCTGCACCCAGCACAATGCACGGCACGGAGCTGACATGCAGTCAACATCCATGGCATAAGCAGATGTGACGTGCACGGAGTTCAGGATAGTGAGCAGGGAAGACAGTGGTCCAGTCAAGGACACTGCTGTGGCTGTGAAGGGGAGATGGGTGGGACTGGTCTTCCACCACTCGCAGCTGCGGTGGCTCAGACATTCAGGGATTTTTTTTTTAATTTTTTTATTTTTTGGCCGGGGCTGGGTTTGAACCCGCCACCTCCGGTACATGGGATCAGCGCCCTACCCTTTTGAGCCACAGGCGCCGCCTGACATTCAGGGATTTTGTGAACAGTCTTTGAGACTCAAAATTGGTCGGGGGATACTAGTAAAGAACCTATTTTCTATGCTATCAACTAGCACAGTGGTTCTCAACCTGTGGGTTGCGACCCCTTTTTAACAGTGAAAATACATGGAGGCTTAGGAAGGTTGAGAACCACTGAACTAGCACATCCCATTCTTAAATCCATGGATATTCGCTTAGCACTTTCTGAGCACAGTGTATGATGGCAGGTCAGCTGGCCAGCAGCTGCGTAGAGGGCTGAGGCCAGCCAGCCCTTGCTTCTTTGAAGTATGGAGGGAAAGCTCTTTAACTTCTCTGCACCCCTGTGAAGACCAGAGGACCTCAGGTATAGGGGGCACTAGTGCACGCCACAAACACTGGCTGACATGGTCATTACCAACTTCAGCCTGTTGGCCACCCAAAGGAGGAATTTCTGAGGCCAGGTCTGGGCCCAATGGAAATGAGGGCTGAGTCTAATCAGGGATGTCTGTCTTGGACAATGCACAGGGAACAGCAAGTCCAGGCTAATGTAACTGCCAGCTGAGAATGAGAGGAACGAATGTGTATGTTGGGATGGAAAAGAGCTCTTGGCTCTAAGGAATTGCAGTCCTCTGGGATTGGCCTCCATAAGCCTTTCCTATGGTGAAAGCCTGTTGATTTTCTTGAAGCCTGGTGATCACACCCCAAGGTGGGCAAAGGAATAGACAGCAGCTGAAATTGCAGGTCTCAAGGTAGTGAGTGGGGTGGCAGCAAGTGGTCTCCACGGCCTCGGGGTGCCTCCAAACACAAGGAAGTGATAAGGGCTGTGTGTGCCCCAGAGCTCATGGCTGCCTGCAATGGAAGGAGACGAACCCAGAGACACCTGTGTGGTATAAAGTGCAGTCACATCTACTACAGAGCATGGAGGCAGAGCCCCAGCAGTAGCAGTGGCAGGGCTGGCCCCATCCTGGGGCTGCGGATCTGGACGCTCTCTCCCCATGCATGGATGGAGTGGCATCTGGAACCTGCCCTGCTGCCTACCAAGTGCCCCAGTCCTGGCGACCCAATTCCTGTTGTTTTAAGCCACTTAGTTTGTGGCACTTAGCTATGGCTGTCCTATGATACAAGGCCCTGCACTTGCCCCCGGGGGGCCAGGCACTGAGGGCAGTTGTGGGGTGGTATCAGTGGGACTTCACACAGATCCCCTCAGCGCAGGCTCAGGAAGTCCTGTGGGGCTGAGATGTGAGTTCCTCACAGGGTTCCAGGGAAAGCTGATGCTGTAGGTCCAGGGACAACACTGAGTGGGCAGGTCCTGGAATGGTGGTCCCCAAACTTAAGCCCACATCAGAATCATCTACAGGACCCTGTCCTGGAGTTTCTGATTTAGGGTTTGGAGGTCAAGAATATGTACTCCTCTGCCATCCTGACACTGCTTCATCCCCCACACTCTGAGAACCAGCCTACAGCTTTCTGGGTGGAGTGAAGCCAGGTTGCAATCAAGATATTTTTAGAGAAACATTTCCAGTAAGTTGACTGGAGAGATCTCAGTCAAGAGAGACAAGTCTCCAGGGCTCTGGTAATTTGCTGGGATTTCTTCTCCTTTCTAAATTCACTTGCAGCAGGGCACAGTGGCTCATGCCTAATTCCTAATATTCTAGGAGGCCCATATAGGAGGATTGCTTGAGCACAGCAGTTTCAGACCAGCTTGAGCAAGAGCGAGACCCCATCTCACTCTTTTTTTTCTTTCTCTAAAAACAGAAAAACTAGCTAGGTGTTGTGGTGGCCACCTGTAGTCTCAGCTACTCAGGAGGCTGAGGCAGGAAGATCACTAGAACTCAGGAGTTTGAGGTTGCTGTGAGCTAGGCTGATGCCAGGGCACTCTAGCCTGGGCAAAAGAGTGAGACTCTATCTCAAAATAAATAAATATGCCTATTTTTTTTTTTTTTTTTAGTAGAGACATAGTTTTCACTTTATCGCCCTTGGTAGAGTGCCCTAGCATCACTGATCACATCAACCTCTAACTCCTGGGCTTAGGCAATTCTCTTGCCTCTGCCTCCCGAGCAGCTGGGACTACTAGCCCGCCACAACGCCTAGCTATCTTTTGTTAACAGTTTAGGGGGCCAGGTGTGAACCTGCCACCCTCAGTACATGGAGCTGGTGACCTACCCACTGAGCCACAGGAGCCACCCCTCAGGCCTATTTATTTTCTTGGAAACAAGAGTCTCGCTTTGTCACCTAAGCTTGAGTGCCATGGCATCAGCTTAGCTCACAGCAACCTCAAATTCCTGGAATCAAGCAATCCTCCTGCCTCAGCCTCCTGAGTAGCTGGGACTACAGGTGCCCACCACAACACCTGGTTAGTTTTTTTATTTTTAGTACAGACAGGGTCTCGCTCTTGCTCAGGCTGGTCTCAAACTACTGAGATAGGGCAATCCACCTGCCTTGGCCTCCCACATTTCTAGGATTATAGGTTTTAGCCACGCACCTGGCCTATTCCTAATTTTAATTGATTTCCCCCGTTTTCTAATCAAGAGCTCCTTAAATTGTATAAGCTTCAAGCCCCATACCATTGGACTCCTGCGTATGAAATGAACTCCTTCTGTAGAGAACACTTCTGGAACCAGAGGGTCTGTAGGAACAGTATCCTTGAGGTAGGGATGGAAGCAAATGAGTTTGATGGTCAGGTGGGGGGACAGGACACCTGGCTGGGACGCCTGCCCATCCCGCACTGCCTTTCCTGTGTCATCTGACACAAGCCCCCGTAAGTCTCTGGTAGTTGTGTTGTGAGGCTGAGACCTTTGCATAACAAGAGCTAAAGCCCCAGCAGGTCAGGTGACCTGCCTAAGGCTAAGTGCCAACCTCCTACCATCCCACCTTCCACTTTCCCCCAAAGGGCAGCGTCTGCTTCAGGCTCTGAAACAGGCTGCACAGTTGGGATGCCCAGCCGGATGGGGAAGGTCTGGAGATGTCCCTGCCCCCATGACCCTAGACTCCTCTGGAAAAGAGGTGGGACTGATCAGAAGACCAGGCCCGTCTTGCCCTCACCTCCAGGAACCTGTGGCACACAGGCCAGTGCAAGTACCTGCTCTTGGCCAGGTCAAAGCTGCTGCTAGGAGGAGCCTCTGGCTCCAGCTTGGGCCCCCAAGCGGTCTCTCCGCCACCCCAGAGAACTCCCTCTTGCCTCCCTGAGGCACACCCAGGCAAGAAACAGCCACCAGTCAGGCTTGGCCCCACACCAGCTTTTATTCCCACCTCACCACCCACCCTGCGCTGCTGCCAGTGGTGGGGACTGAACAATGAGCTGGGGGAC
>CAUYQV010018541.1:0-10583 GCA_963574575.1 Galagoides demidoff
ACCCCCCCCACCCCCACACCCCCCCCCCCCCCCCCCCCCCCCCGACCCCCCCCCAGCCCACACCCCCCACCCCCCCCCCACCCCCCCCCCACAAACCCCCCCCCCCCCCACCAACACCCCACCCCCCCCCCCCCCCCGCCCCCCCCCCCCCCCCCCCCCCCCCCCCCCCCCCCCCCCCCCCCCCCCCCCCCCCCCCCCCCCGCGGCGGAGAGATGGATTTTGAGGTGGGCTCCACTTTGTATTGAAACTGATACTGGCAGGGGGTGTGGTGGCTCACGCCTGTGATTCTGGCCCTCTGGGAGGTCTAAAGGGGAGGATGCCTTGAGCTCAGGAGCTCAAGAACAGCTTGAGCAAGAGGGAGAACCATCTCTACCAAAAATTAGAAAAATTAACCAGGCATGATGGCAGGTGCCTACAGCTACTTGGGAGGCTGAGGCAGGAGGATCAATGGAACCCAGGAGTTAGAGGTTGCTGTGAGCTAGGCTGACACCATGGCACTCTAGCCTGGGCAACAGAGAGAGACTCAGTCACAAAAAAAAAAAGAAAAAGAAAGAAAGAAAGAAAGAAACTGAAATTAACATGAATTCCTCACCGCCTTGAGTGCCAAATCTAACTAAATATAGCTGCTGTTCATTCACTCAGTCAATCAATAAATAATTTCTCAACACTTGTTGCGTGCCAGGCATTGTTTGAAGCAGGTGAGTACAGAGGAGAGCAAGGGGAATGTTCTACCCTCACCCAGCTTGCAGTCTTGATTAGGGGCAGGATCTCTACTGGGAAATGTACACGAAACAAATTATCATGCAAATAATTATTTAACTTTGTAGCAAGTGAACAGAGCTCTGTGGGAAGAGGGGCTCCTAATTTAATCAAGGGGATCCCAGGCAACCTGCGCAAGGAAGTCATTCATTGCAATGGAAACTTGCCAGAGGAGGGACTATTACAAAAAAAAAGAACTAGTCTATTAATTATCTATGTGAAACAAACCATCCCAAAACTTAGTAGCTTGGAACAACAGAATCATTTAATTACTACTCATTGGCTGGTGCCCTGGCTCACCCCTATAATCCTAGCACTCTGGGAGGCCGAGGTGCGTGAGTTGCTTGAGCTTAGGAGTAAGAGTGAGACCCCATTTCTACTAAAAATAGAAAAACTAGCCCAGCATGGTGGTACGTGCTACTCCCAGCTACTCAGGAGGCTAAGGGAAGAGGATTGCTCAAGCCCAAGAGTTTGAGGTTGCTGTGAGCTACGATATCACTGCACTCTACCCAGCTCTCATGTACAGTTGCTTTTGAGATGTTGGCTGAGGCTCGGGGAGGGTCATCTCCAATGTGGTCACTCGTGTGCCTGGCAAGGTGGTGCTGGCTGTTTTCTGAGGCCTTAGTGTCTCTTCTTGGGTTGGCTTCAGTGTCAGTGTCACAGTGGCTAATGTCTCGAGAGTGAATGAGCCAAGAGGCCAGAACGGAGGCTGCCAAGCCTTTTATGACTAGTCTCAAAAGTCATACTGTGCTACTCTGCTATGTCCTGTTGGTGACACAGGCCAGACCTGATCCAGTGTGGAGAACACCCCAGGGAAAGTCTTGGGAGGCTGACTCACTGGGTGGCTCACGGGGTTTCATGATGGCACTGCCACAACCCCTGAAGTCCTCCCCTGGATGGTTCCTATCCCACCTCCTCAAACCATGGGCCCTCCAGGGGCAGATGTGGTAGCTCCCCTTGTTGCTCATGAGTCAAATCTGTGTTTCCTCCCTAAAAACTGCCATGCCGTTGGACATGCACCTATCATTGGCCCCTGGGCTTGTTTCCTCTCTCCCAAAGATTTTATTTTTATTTTGAGACAGTGTCTCACTTAGTCATCTTGGTTAGAGGGCAGTGGTGTCATCATTGCTCACTGCAGCCTCTAATTCCTGGGCTCAAGTGATCCTCCTGCCTGGGCCTCCTAAGCAGCTGGGACTACAGGAGTGTACCACCATGCCCAGCTAATATTTTCCTATTTTTTCCATACAGATAGGAGTGGAGGGGTGGGTCTCGCTCTTGCTTAGGCTAGTCTTGAATCTTGACCTCAAGCAATCCTCCTGCCTGGACCTCCCAAAGCGCTAGGATTACAGGCATGAATCTTCTAGAGATTTTTAATCCTGGCTCACTCTTCTCTGTAGCACCATCTCTGCCTAATGCTTGGGGGTTTCAATACCCACAAAAGTGAACCTTCCACATTTTGGCCTCCCCATTCCTCTGAGGATCCCACCTTCTGCACTCACCCCATGGTCATACCCGTGGCCTTGCTGTTATCAATAATTTCAGCCCCTTTGTAACGTCATCGATTTAAAGCATCCTTTAGTATAAGAATTGACCTTCTAGCACCCCATCTCCAATAGTTCTTTGCCCCACCTGTGCCTCTAGTTCACTGGCCTTTCTACCTTTTCTCTCTCCTCATAGTTCATTTCCCTCCTTACCCAGCTGGATCCCCTGACTTCTTTGTGTACCTCATGTTTGTTGCCCTTTGGTGCTGTAACAGATCACAAACCTAATGGTTTAAAACAGCACAAGTTTAGTCAAGGGCAGCTGTAATCTCAACACTTTGGGAGGCAGAGGCAGGAGGATCACTTGAGACCAGAAGTTTGAGATCAGCCTGGGCAACACATCAAGACCCCATCACATACATTGGCCAGGTGTGGTGGCATGTGCGCCCTCCCAGCTATTTGGGAAACTGAGGCAGGAAGATCGCTTGAGCCCAGAAGTTTGAAGCTGCAGTGAGCTATGATCATACCATTGCACTCCAGGGTGGGCAACAGAGGGAGACCTTGTTTCAATTTAAAAAAAGATTAAAAAAACTCACCACAAATTTACTATCTTAATAGTTTTGGAGACCAGAAGTCTGAAATGGTTCTTGCTGGACTAACAATAAATATTGGAGGGCCAGGTTCCTTCTGGAAACCCTAGGGAAAAATGCTTTTCCTTGCCTTTCCCACTGTCTGTAGGCCCCCCCCCCAATTCATGGGCTCACTGTTCCTTTTCCACCTTCAAAGTCAGCAGCATTGGGCTGACTCGCCCTCACGATGCCATCTTTCTGGTCCTCTCTGTACTGCCCTCCTTTTCCACTTATAAGGACTCCTGTGATTATATTGGGCCCACTGGGATAATGCAGGATAACTTCCCTATCTCGTGGTCAACTAATTAACTACCTTTTTTCAAAAAAAAAAAAAATACAGGGTCTCACTATGTTATCCAAGCTGGCCTCAAACTCCTGGGCTCAAACCTCCTGAGTAGCTGGGACTATAGGGCATGCCACTGCACCCTGCTTGATTAGCTATTTAATTTCGTTTGTTTAGTTTTTTCCTTGAGACAGAGTCTCACTCTGTTGCCCCAGGCTAAAGTGCAGTGGCCTCAGCCTAGCTCACAGCAACCTCAAACTCCTGGGCTGCAGCGATCCCCTTGCCTCAGCCTCCCAAGTAGCTGAGACTACCGGCATGGGCCACCACACCTGATAGTTTTTCTATTTCTAGTGGAGATGAGGTCTGGCTTTTGCTCAGGCTGGTCTTGAACTCCTGAGCTCAAGCAGTCCTTCTGCCTCAGCCTCCCAGATTGCTAGGATGACAGGTGTGAGCCAGCCATGATTCGCTATTTTAATTCTGTCTGCAACCTTAATTCTAATTCCCTTTTGCCATATTCCAAGATTCCAGGGATTAGGAGGTAGACATCTTGGAGGGGGGGTGCCTTCTTCTGCCCCCACAATCTTCTCCAATGCTTTGCCCTCTCTGTTTATTATACTAGCCTCAGCAAAATCCCAAATCTTGGTGAGCCCTACTGCCCACCTACTCCAGGCATGCACCGGAGCCGCTAAGGATGGCAGAGAAAGACAGAAACCACAGCCAGCTCTGAATTCACCATCTCTCGTCGGCCAGTCACCTCCCCCACCCCAGGCAATTCTACTCTATTTCCCTAGTCCATTCACACTCCCTGGTTCCCAGACGCCGATTTCACACCTCCTCCTTTCTCTTCAAACCCCCACACTTCCTTCCCTGTTCTTATTATCAGCTGACTGCCTTGACTCCTACTTCCCAGAGAAAACTGGAGCAAGTGGAAGAGACGTTCCCCAGCCTCGGCAGCGCCCACTGGCATCTGCGTGCAGGCCCAGCCTTCCCTGCTGTCCTGTGGGTAAACCACCCAGCACCTGCCTGCAGCCAGCCCCTCCTCGGGGCCTGCCTCTGCCATCCTTGTCCCTGCCTCCCGGGATGTTCCGTGGTTCTTCTGTGTTACCCATTGCCCCTTCTCCTCTCTTGTGGACCGTTTTTCTATCAGTATACAAACATGCCGGAATTTCTTCTACCTTACAAAAACAGAACAAAATAAAACCCTCTCTTGTTTTCAAATCCCCTCTCCAATCAGTGCCCTAGTTCTCTGCTTTTCATTGTAAACAGCACAACTTGAAAACAATGCTGTTTGTTGGGTCCAGTTCCTTCTGTCTCACTCTCCTGGATCCGCTCCTGTCTGGCCTTGGCTTCCATTGTGCTTCTCAAGGTCACCGACAACTGCCACGCTGCTAAATCCAGCCATCAGGTTGATCCTCTGTCCTCATCCTGTCAAGCTCTCGGCAGCACTGGATACGGCTGGTGGCTCCTTCCTCCTGAAAACACTGTCTTTACCCGCCCTCCTGCTCTCCCCCTCTTTCTCCGAGGTGGCTCCATCTTGAGCCCCTTTGCTGATTTCTTACCTCCTTGACCTCCAGATGTGGAAGTGCTTTACACTCCTTTGGAAAGCGCATCAGACTTAGTTTGAAATACGATTTTATAAGTGAATGGTTTCCAAGATAATACTGGCAGTCTGGACTTCTTCCCACTCCAGACTCTTTTCTAGCCTCCATCTGAAAGTCAAACAAAATTAAAATGACCCAAACAGGGGATGACAATGCCAGCTGCTCTGTTGCTTGGGCGAAGAACTTTAGAACTCTGTCTTGACTCCTCTCTCTCCCTCATGTCTCTTAGTCAGAACCAATACACATCAGCTCTGCTTCCAACTATACCAGGGACCTGTCCCCTCCCCTCTATGTCCACTGCTATTATGCTGGGCCACCTGAACTAACTAGAGCAGTGACCTCCTCTCTGTTCTCCCTGTCTCTCCCCAGCCCCCCATACAACCTATTCTCAACAGAGGGACCCTTTTAGGACTGCAAGGCTCTATCTTACAACGATTGAGTGCAAAACAAACATTTTAATTAGTTGAAATCCTTAGAAGGTAAGTGTAATCATGTCCCTGTACTCAAAACCCTTCAGGGGCTGCTCCCCAGAGCCTACTAGGCCCCCTGTGAACTGCCCACCCCCTTGGCCTCTTGGCCTCACCTCCTAATGTACCCTTCAGTGTGACTGCCCCCCACTGGCTTTCTTGCCATCAGCTCTCACAGGCCAGGCACTCTCCCCTGGAGTCTTCACCCTGGCTGTTCCCCCAGCCAGGAACATTCTTCAGACACACTTCAGCAGGGCCCTCAGTACTTCCTTCGCATCTGGGCCAAAGGCCACCTGCTCAGAGCCACACGTGGACCTGCCTGTCTGTGACGGCCCCTCCCCACTCCTGTGCCAGCGCTCTCCCCTCTCATTCTCTGCTGTATCTTTCTCCATTAACACTCGCCACCATCTGTGTTTGTTTCCTTTTGTCTCTGTAACAAATACCCCCAACGGTGGCTTAAAATAACACCATTTATTATCTTACAGTTCTGGAGATCAGAACTCTAAAACAGGTCGAGGCTATGCACCTGCTGGAGGCTGCACAGCAGAATCTGTTTCTTGGCCTTTTCCAGCTTCTAAAGGCCGCCGGCCTCACTGGGCACCCTCAGAGCTGGCAGCATCTTCTCTCTCTGACCTCCCACCTCCTCCTCATGAGGATCTTTGCGATGACCTTGTCCACACCTAGAGAATCAAGGCTGAGACCCTCATCTCAACATCCTCAACTTAACCACATCTGAAAAATCCTTTTTGCCATGTAAGGTCACGTGTCGACAATTCACAGGGATTGCAATGTGGACATCTGGGGGGAGGGGTGCCATCATTCGGCCTGTGACACCTGCTGATAAACCTTATTTCACTTCTTTTTTTTTTTTTTTTTTTTTTTTTGAGACAGGAGCCTCAAGTTGTCCCCCTGGATAGAGCGCTGTGGCATCTCAGCTCACAGCAACCTCCAACTCCTGGGCTCAAGCGAGTCTCCTGCCTCAGCCTCCCAAGTAGCTGGGACCACAGGCGCCCCCCACAACGCCCGGCTATTTTTTGGTTGCAGCCATCATTGTTGTTTGGAGGGCCCGGGTTGGATTCGAACCCGCCACCTTGGGTGTACGTGGCTGGCGCCTTAGCCACTTTAGCCACTTGAGCCACAGGCGCTGAGCCATTTCACTTCTTAGTCTATTTACCATTTGTCTTCCTGAGGGCAGGATGCTGTTTCCTGAAGGAGGATTTTGTCTGCTACTTGTGGGTAATAGCGGATGCTCAATAAATTTTTTTCCTGAATGAACATCTGTTTTTTCGGCCATTTTTGCCTGTGTTTGTGTTTTTTCCTGAAGAACATCTGTTCTTTCGGCTGCTGGTCTTTGAAAGCACCTGCTACCTATGTGGTGTGCAGTGTCCACAATGCCCGGGTGGTTGCGAGGCAGGTCCTGGGCGCTCCATGACCTAGGCAGGCTGGCCGGGGGGCAGCCCTCCCCTTCCATCAGTCGGTTTTCACAGGCTGCCCCAGTGCAATTCAATTGAATTCCTTGATGTTCATTGAGCCCAGAGATGGAAGGCTTGGTCCCGCCCTGCCGCTCCAGGAGATGTCTAGAAAGAACCTCATCTCCCTCAGATTTGAACCAGAGATTCATGTTCTGTCTGGAAAAACGGTATTTTGTTACCATGGCAACTGGACTTCTAAAAAAACGGATGTCAAGTAACATGCGGATTGCAGTGCTCATGGCAACCACCATTCTGCATATTTTGGGGGAGAAAATGTGTCTTGTCTTCTGCCTGTGAGTTAGGGAGGTGGGAAGGTGAGGTCAGCAGTGCCAGGTCTCCTTGTGGAATGGATGGGACACTGAGGATTTTGGCAATATTGGGGTTAGAGGCTGGACCCCTCTTCTAGCGTGAAAGCCACTCTTTTCTTTGATGCTGTTCAAATCGCTGGAGATTTGCCTGGGTTCTATCAGGGGCACACAGGGAACAGACACACACACACCTGTATGCTGAGGATCTGACAGGTGTCAGGTCACCACTCATCTTTTGTCCATGTGTTTGCTCACTGATTCATTTGTGCCTTTCTTCAGTAAAGATTCACTAAGTACCTACTATGTGCCTGGCACTGTGACGGGGTCTTGGAAGCAAGAGGCCCACAATTCAGAGTGATGATCAATAAACATGAAGATTATACTGCTGCTCAAAAGAAAGAGGCATGAGGCAGGGGAAGGAGGGGAGTGATTAGCTGTGGCAGTTAACCCAACTGTGGGTGGGAGGAAGAAATCAAAGAACCCAGCTTTGTTTTAGGTTCTTTTACAGAAAAGATTGGCCAAACTATGTTCATTCCAGGAAGATTTAAGACAAGAAAGTCTAACAAGCTTCTCAAAGGCATATTTGATTGAAGATGCACATTTTCGCCATTGTGCTGTTTCCAAAGTCAGGATGTGATCAGTGTATGTATTTGTGACAGATTTCTTTTGAAAGAAAAATCAGATTTTATGATCAATGTATATATTTAATGACAGATTTCTTTTCATATCCCCAATTTGATTGATGGTATGTCTTATAATACGTGGTGTCTTAGAATCAACGGTACACAGTATTTTCCCTTTTTAATTCCCACTATTCATTAGTAACTAAGCTTGAGACCTCAGAGAATCTTCTTCACCCTGGACTCCTGCTCACATTTCCTCCCTGAAGAAGTGAGGCCTTTCCCAGTAAAGGGTATGGTTCTAGGTGGAAGGATTCTGAGGGGCTTCTCTGCATCTGGTGACAGTTTAATTTTTGTTTAAGGGTATGCATTTGGAGGAGTTTGATGTCACACTTTCCTTTCCTTCTCTTTGGCCAGAACCTAGCCACATGGTTATACCTCTGCAAGGAGGGCTGGGAAATGTAGTTTTTAGTGTGCCCAGCCCAAAATGAGAGTTTTTTTTAGTTTTTTTTTTTTTTTTTTTTTGCAGTTTTTGGCCAGGGCCAGGTTTGAACTTGCCACCTCCGGTATATGGGGCCAGTGCCCTACTCCTTTGAGCCACAGGCGCCGCCCTGAAAGATTTTTACTATTAGGAAAGAATGGATAGAATAAATAACGGGGCACAATTAACTGTCTCAGGCATTGACTCAGAAGAAAAAAAACCATTTTATCATAAGGACATTTGCACTAGACTATTCATTGCAGCTCAAGTTACAACTGCCAAAATGTGGAAACAACCTAAATGCCCACCAACCCAGGAATGGATTAACAAGCTGTGGTATATGTACACCATGGAATACTATGCAGTCATTAAAAAAGATGGAGACTTTACATCTTTTGTATTAACCTGGATGGAGTTGGAAAACATTCTTCTTAGTAAAGCCATCACAAGAATGGAGAAGCAAGAATCCAATGTACTCTATTCTAATATGAAGCCAGTAGATGATCTAATACAAGGTTGGGGGAAGGGGAAAGAAGTGTCAGGCGGCGGGGGGAGGAGGATGGGGGGATCAAGGTGTATGGTACACCTCTTGCGGGCCCACACAACTACTAGAGAGACTTGACCTAACAAATGCAATCAGTGCAAGTCTTTGGGCTCTCAGTGAATCCCAAACAATTAAAAATATTAAAACAAAACAAAACAGAAACAATTAGCTGTCTCAGCCACAAGGATGTGACTAAACGATGCATACAAGCTTTGGCAAAAAATAAGAACTCTGTAAATATTAGCTGAAGTTTTCTCAATGTATGTGTTCTTGGGAATTATTTGTACCCGGTAAACACTGAACAGATGGGGGAAATGAGAATCCAGGCTCTTAAGTGACTGACTGGTGGCTACGGAACTGAAAGGTGGCAGATCTGTCCTGTGGGCATTGAGATCCTCGATCCCATGTTCCAAGTGATGCCAGGTGGGCAGGGCACTGAGGACGTGTTCCCAGGCACTGAGTGCTGGGCATGGGCTTCTGGCCCTGAGGAATCCTTTCCAGCAGGTGGGTTGCTATCTCTCCACCAGGGGGCGTTGCTGGCTTTTCAGAGCAGTTTCTCTCACTTGGACGTGCCTCTGCTCAAAAAAATCTGTGCTGCTTACAGAACAGAAACCAAACTCCACGGTTCCTGGCACTTCTGATGCAAATTTATTAAAGCAATTAGCCTCTGTGATCTGTCTCCAGCGTATCTTCACAGCCAAGATCTTTCCCTGCTGTCTCTTTCTACCCGAGGGGAATCTATTCTTCTGTAAATCAACAATTGTTATTTTTAGAGAAACCTGGGGTTATTGAACTATGTTATTTAAAGATAAATGTTTCAATAGAAAAAAAAAGGACTAGAGTTTTTCAGATTTAAAATATTAAGAGTTGTCTTGGGCTGCTCACCAGACTCTCCCTTCTTCTGGTCTCAGCTTCCCGCCCTCAGACCACAGGGTGAGAAAGCGTCCCAGGTTGAGCAAGTATAGAATCCCGCCTCTAGGCCACAGTGATTGGTGCAGGTATAAGCATGTGATCCAAGGTAGCCAATGGGAGATCTTTCAGTTTCCGGCTCCTCCCCACCCAAGTTGATCTTGAGAGATAAAGAGCTTTACCTGGTCCTGTTTGCGATTATGAACTGTGAACTATGAATAGCAAGGAGAAAGACTAGCAGTAGTAGGAGAGACTGGAGCAAACAGGTGGGGGGAGGGGAGGAGAAGAAAGGGGGAGAGAAGTGCTGGTGCATTTGAGCCCGGGGTCCACGTGTGCAAGGGGCCAGCTTCCCCGTGTTGTGCCTTTCCTAATCAGAGGAAAGCCTGTTTTTTTTTTTTCTGTTTTGGCTTAAGCTAGTTCAAGGTGGGTCATGGTTGTGACTAGAGCAAGTCAAGTGAGGCACTTGGGGTGCCAAATTTAAGGAGACGTGTGCATGAACCTGACAGTGGGCACCTCCTTAGATTTCGTTCTTCACTGCCCCCCCCCCTTATTTTTGACCCTGAGTGGAGTATCAGTAATTTGTAACCAAGTGAATTCGTGGCTAATTTAAGCGCTACTTGCATTGTTTAATTGCAAGTTTAAAACATTCTACTAGTTGATCCAATTGGCCCAATACATGTAAGTATTAATGTGGCTGTTTTATGACCTGGGAGTGTCTGCCTAAGAATGGCGCTAACAAAGTAGAGGGCTAGAGAAAGATGAATCCTGATGCCATTGTTTGGATCCCTGGATCCAACCAACTCCGTGCTTTTCAGTTCTCTGGGAAAAATAAATTTTTGGTGGGTTTTTTGTATGCATGTATGCTTTTTTTTTTTTTTGAGACGGAGACTCAAGCTATCCTCCTGGGTAGAGTGCCATGGCATCACAGCTCATAGCAACCTCCAACTCCTGGGCTCAAGCGAGTCTCCTGCCTCTGCCTCCCAAGTAGCTGGGACCACAGGCGCCCGCCACAACGCCCGGCCATTTTTT
>CAUYQV010018545.1:0-15188 GCA_963574575.1 Galagoides demidoff
CCATTTGGGTGGTGTTTGGGTTACAAACCCACACCGGGCAAAAAAAGGCAAAAAAAAAAAAAAAAAAAACAAAAAAGAAAGAAAGAAAGAAAGAAAAATCAATGAAACCAAGTTAGTTTTCTAAAAGAAACAATAAAATTAATAAACTTTCAGCTAGACTGACCACGAAAAAGAAAAAGAAAGCTCAAATTAGCCAAATCAAAAACAGGAGACATTATACTAACCTTACAGAAGTAAAAATGATCAAAAGAAATACTATGAATAATTATATGCCAAGAAATTAGATAAACCAAATAGACACATTCCTAGAAAAATACAAACTAACAAAACTGACCCAAAAACAATCTGGGCTGGGTTTGGTGGCTCACATTGTAATCCTAGCGCTCTGGGAGACTGAAGTGGGAGGATGGCTTGAGGTCAGGAGTTGGGAGACCAGTCTGAGCAAGAGCAGACCCCATCTACTAAGAATAGGAAAATTAGTTGTGTGGATGTCTATAGTACCAGCTACTCAGGAGGATGAGGTAGAAGGATCACTTGAGCCCAAGAGTTTGAGGTTGCTGTGAGCTAGGCTGACAACAAAATAAGACTCTATCTCAAAAAAATAAAAGAAATATGGCTCGGTGCACATAGCTCAGCAGTTAGGGCGCTGGCCAAATATACCGTGGCTGGTGAGTTCCAAGGTGGTCCTGGCCTGCTAAACAACAATGACAACTACAACAAAAAAATAGCCAGGTATTGTGGTAGGCACCTGTAGTCCCAGCTACTTGGGAGGCTGAGGCAAGAGAATTGCTTAAGCCCAAGAGTTTGGGATTGCTGTGAGTTATGAAGTTACAGCACTCTACTGGGGGCAATATAGTGAGACTCTGTCTCAAAAAAAAAAAAAAATTAATAAAATAAAAGAAATAGACAATCTGAATAGACCTGTAACAAGTAAAGAGTTTTCTTTTTGGCCAGGAGCCGGGTTTGAACCTGCCACCCCTGGTATATTGGGCTGGCACCCTACTCCTTTGAGCCACAGGCTCCACCCACAAGTAAAGAGTTTTAATTAGTAATAAAAAACTATCCCTCCAACTAGCCTCTCACCACCCTAGGTGGCTTCAATACTAAATTCTACTAAACATTTAAAGAATTAATGCCAATTTTTCAGAAACTCTTCCAAAAAATAGAAGAAACAGAATAATATACTTCTTCTTCTTCTTATTTTTTTTGAGACAGAGTCTCACTTTGTTGCCCTTGGTAGAGTGCCATGGCATCACACCTCACAGCAATCTCAAACTCTTGGATTTAGGAGATTCTCTTGCCTCAGCCTTCTGAATAGCTGGGACTACAGGTGCCTGCCACAACCCCAGGCTCTTTTTTGTTGCAGTTTGGCTGGGGCCAATTTAGAACCTGCCACCCTCGGTATATGGGGCCGGTGCCCTACTCCCTGAGCCACAGGTACCACCCAAAAGAGAATACTTCTTAACATACCCTATGTAGCGTTACCCTGATACCAAGACCAAAGACATCACAAATGTACAGACCAAGATTTCTTGTAAATATAGATCCATAGATCTTCAACAAAATATTAGCAATGGATAATATGGCAGTGATAGCTAAGGGGCTTTACAAGGTGCTGAAATGTTTTAAAACTGATTGTGGTGGGGTGGCGGTGCCTGTGGCTCAAAGGAGTAGGGCACTGGTTACATATGCTCGAGGTGTCGGGTTCAAACCCAGCCCTGGCCAAAAACTGCACAAAAAAAAAAAAAAAAGAGATGTTTTGGGCGGCACCTGTGGCTCAAAGGGGTAAGGCGCCAGCCCCATATGCTGGAGGTGATGGGTTCAAACCCAGCCCAGGCCAAAAACTGCCAAAAA
The DNA here is from genome assembly GCA_963574575.1 of Galagoides demidoff. Lineage (NCBI taxonomy): Eukaryota > Metazoa > Chordata > Mammalia > Primates > Galagidae > Galagoides > Galagoides demidoff. Next base: position 1,855 of record CAUYQV010018545.1, read on the forward strand.
ACCCCCAAACTGATTGTGGTGATGGTCATACAGTATAAAAACTATAGGCGTACTTTGGATGCAGTTTACTTGCAGACCACCAAAACAAAGCAAACATCGTAATAAAGTGACTCACACAAATTTCTGGGCTTACTAGCGCATATGAAAGTAATGTTTACACTATACTGTGGTCTATCAAGTGTGAAATAGCATTATGTCTAAAAAGTGTACATAACAATTTAAAAATACCTTTTTGCTAAAAAATCCTAATGGATCATCTGAGCCATCAATGAGTTGTGATCATTTTTGCTGGTGGAAGGTCTCACCTCAACGTTGATGGCTGCTGAATGAGGTGGCAGGGTGATGCTTTTTGTTTTTTAAAGAAGAGACAAGGTCTAGCTATGTTGCCTGGTGCAATCCCTTTAACCAAAGTGATGAGATTACAGGGTGAGACACAGTACCCAGCCTCAGGGTAATGGTTTCTGAAGACTGGGCTGGTGGCTGTGGCAATTTCTTAAAGTAAAACAGCAGTTTTACTAAGTTTGCTGTAGTGACTGACTCTTCCTTTCATGAAAGATTTCTCTGTAGCATGCGATAATGTTTGATTGCATTTTACCCACAGTAGAATGTCTTTTGAAATTTGAGTCAATCCTCTCAATACTACCACTGTTTTATCAACTGAGTTTATGTAATATTCTAAATCCTCTTTTGTTATTTCAACAACATTCACAGCATTAATCAGGAATAGATCCCATTTCAAGAAACCACTTTCTTTGCTCATCCATAAGAAGCAACTCCTTATTTGTTCATCTTTTTTTTTTTTTTTAAGAGACAGAGTCTCACTTTATCACCCTCAGTAGTGCCCTGGTGTCACAGCTCACAGCAACTTTCAACTCCTGGGTTTAGGTGATTCTCTTGCCTCAGCCTCCCAAGTAGCTGGGACTATACGCACCCGCCAGAGTGCTGAGCTATTTTTTGTTGCAGTTTGGCTGGGGCTGGGTTCAAACCTACCATCCTCAGTATATAGGGTGAGCGCCCTATCGACTGAGCCACAGGTGCCACCCCTTATTTGTTCACTTTATCATGAGATTGAAGCAACTGAGTTGCATCTGCAGACTCGTTTTCATTCTCGTTCTTGCTAGTTCCATCACCTTTGCAGTTACTTCTTCCACTCACGTCTTACATTCCTTAAAGTCATCTGTAAGAGTTAGAATCAACTTCCTACAAACTTCTGTTCATGTTGATATTTTAACCTCCTCTCATGAATCACAAATGTTCTTAACAGAATCTAGAATGTTGAATCTTTTCCAGAAGGTTTTTTCTTTTTCTTTTTTTTTTGAGACAGAGCCTCAAGCTGCCCCTCTGGGTAGAGCTGTGATGCCACAGCAACCTCCAACTCCTAGGTTCAAGTGATTCTCTTGCCTCAGCCTCCCAAGTAGCCAGGACTACAGCTGCCCAGTACAATGCCAGCTATTTTTTGGTTGCAGCTGTCATTGTTTCTGGTGGGCCGAGGTTGGATTTGAACCTGCCAGCTCAGGTTTATGTGGCTGGTGCCTTAGCCACTTGAGCCACAGGCACTGAGCCATTCCATAAGGTTTTCAATTGACTTTGCCCAGACCCATCAGAAGAATCACTATCTATGGCAGATATAACCTCCTGAAATGTATATCTTTTTTTTTTTTTTTTGCAGTTTTTGGCCAGAGCTGGGTTTGAACCCACCACCTCCAGCATATGGAGCCGGCACCCTACCCTTTTGAGCCACAGGCGCCACCGACTTGAAAGTCAAAATTATTCCTTGATCCGTGGGCTGCAGAATGAATGGTGTGTTAACAGGCACGAAAACATTTTCCTTGTATATTTCCATTAGCGCTCTTGAGTAATCAGGTACATTATCAGTGAGCAGTAATATTTTGAAAGTAATCATTTATTTATTTATCATTGAGACAGAGTCTCATTCTGTTGCCAAGGCTACAGTGCAGTGGTGTCATCACAGCTCACTCCACTTGTACGTTAGAACTTGCTGCTTCACCTTGCACTTTTAGAGATGGTTTCTTTCCTTTGACCTCATGAACCAACCTCTGTTAGCTTCCAATTTTTCTTTTGCAGCTTTCTCACCTGTTTCAGTCTTCACAGATATGAAGAGAGTCAGGGCCTTATTCTGGGTTAGGCTTCGGATTAAGGCTTGTGGCTGGTTTGCTCTATCTAGATCACTAAAACTTTCCCCGTATCAGCAATAAGGCTGTTGGGTTTTCTTAACATTTGTGCATTCAGAGTAGCACTTTTAATTTCCTTCAGGAACCTTTCCTTTGCAGTCACTATTTCGCGCAAGTGCCCTAACTTTCAGCTTATCTCAGCTTTTGACATGCCTTAGTCAATAAGCTTAAACATTTCTAGCTTTTGATTTAAAAGTTAGAGATGCACAACTCTTCTTTTCACTTGAAAATTAAGAGGCCATTGGAGGGTTAAGTGGCCTAATATCAATATTGTTGAATAGGGAACAGGGAGGCCTGAAGAGAGGGAGAGATGGGGGAATGGTCAGTTGTGGAGCAGTCAGAACACACACGGCATTTATCAATTAAGTTCACTGCCTTATATGAGTGAATTTCATGGTGCCCCTAACAAATTACAATAGTAAGATCAAAGATCATTCACTGATCACAAATCACCATAACAGATACAATAATAATGAATAAATCTGAGGTGAGCACGGTGGCTCATGCCTCTAATCTTAGCACTGTGGGAGGCTGAGACAGGAGGATTGCTTGAGCTCAGGAGTTTGAGACCAGTCTGAGCAAAAGTGAGACCCTGTCTCTACTAAAAATAGAAAAACTAGCCTGGCATTGTGGTGTGTTCCTGTATTACCAGCTACTCAGAAGGCTGAGGCAAGAGGAACACTTGAACCCAAGAGTTTGAGGTTGCTGTGAGCTATGATACTGCACTTTACCGAGGGTGACAGAGTGAGACTGTCTCACCTCCCCCCCCCCCCCCGCCCAAAAAAACACGGAAGTTGTGGATTACCAAAATGTGACACAGACACACAGAGTGAGCACATGCTATTGGGGAAAATGGCACTGAGAGATTTATTTACTTACAAAAGGAGACTTGAAGGCCAAACTGGCAGCAATGGTGAGGGCAGGGTCCAAACAGCGGAAGATGGACCCAAACAGCATCAGTTTGCCAATTCTCACATCCACGGGCAGAGAGGCCAAGTGATAGCCTAGAGGGGTCAACTTTTCATCTGGAGTTAAAGCTCCCAAGTCTCGTAATCGTATTTTTGAGGCACGGAGAGAATCAGTGTGTGGAGGTTCAATGAGCCGAGAGAACACAGATTGAAGACTATGAGTGCTAAACATCTCTAAAATTTTAATTCTGTCAAAGAAAGAAAACAAATAATAATTTGTCAATTTTACTTTTTGGTAGGATGACACAGAGAAATAATCTCTTGAGTGAATGAGAATAATTTATAATTTTCTGGATATATGCTTTTTTTTCTTTTTTATGAGACAGGGTCTTACTCTATTATCTAGGCATCATAATAGCTCACTCCAACATCTTTGTATTTTTTGTAGAGATGGGGTACGAAGGCCGGGCACAGTGGCTCATGCCTATAATCCTAGCACTCTGGGAGGTGGGTGGATTGCCTAAGCTCAGGAGTTTGAGACCAGCCTGAACAAGACTGCACTGTGGCAGGCACCTGTAGTCCCAGATACTCGGGAGGCTGAGGCAAGAGAATCGCTTCAGCCCAAAGGTTGAGCTATGATGCCACAGCACTCTACCAAGGGTAACAAAATGAGACTCTGTATTAAAAAAAACAAAACAAAAACTAAAATAAGAGAGGGGTATCATCTTGTTCAGGCTGGTCTCACACTACTGGCATCAAGTAATCTTCCTGCCTCAGCCTCCCAAAATGTTAGAATTACACATGTGAGCCCATTGTGAATGCTTACACACCACACCATGCTAGCTTAGACAAAATTTTTAAAATCTCTTATGTTTTCTAATTCTGCTAGCAATAAACTATTGAAACATTCAGATTTTGAAATGTATTCATATTCAGAATAGCACTTTTTTCTAAAAACTTTCAAAATGCTTCTTTCTATAATAGTGGGTTCTAATTACGAAACAGAATTCAAATGACAAAAGATAACAAGTGTTGGAGAGGATGTGGAGAAATTGGAACGCTTTCATGTTCTTGGTGAAAATGTAAAATGGTATAGCTCCTGTGGAAAACAAGATGAAGAGTCTTCAAAAAATTAAAGATAGAACTACCACAACATTCAGCAATCTCACTTTCTGGGTAACATCCAAAAGAACTGAAATCAGGATTTTTTTTTTTTTGAGACAGTCTCACTTTGTTACCCTAAGTAGGTGCTGTGACGTCACAGCTCACAGCAACCGCCAACTCTTTTGGGCTTAAGTGATTCTCTTGCTTCAGCCTCTTGAGTGGCTGGGACTACAGGCGCCCACTCATTTTTTGCTACGGTTGCTACTGCTGTTTTAGTTGGCCAGGGCCGGGTTTGAACCCACCACCCTCGGTATATGGGGCTGGTGACCTACCTGTCCTGGACTCAAGTGATCCTCCTGCCTCAGCTTACTCAGTACCTGGGACTATAGGCACCTGGTACAATGCCTAGCTAATTTTTTCTTTTTCTTTTTTTTGTTTTGTTTTTGAGACAGTCTCACTCAGTCACCTGGGGTTGAGTGTAGTGGCATCATAGCTCATAGCAATCTCAAACTCTTGGGCTCAAATGATTCTTTTGTGTCAGCCTTCCAAATACGTAGGACTACAGGTACGCAATACAACATCTTTTTTTTTTTTTTTTTAGGAGATGGGGTCTTACTGCTGCTCAGGATGGCTCTAACTCCTGAGTTCAGGCAATCTACCTGCCTTGGCTTCCCAGAGTGCTGGGATTACAAGTACAAGCCACTGTGCCCAGCCTGAAATCAGAATCTTAAACACATATTTACTTTTTCTTTCTTTCTTTTTGAGACAGAGTCTCAAGCTGTTGCCCTGAGTGCCGTGGTGTCACAGCTCACAGCAACTTCAAACTCTTGGGCTTAAATGATTTTCTTGTCTCAGCCTTCCAAGTAGCTGGGACTACAGGCGCCCACCACAACGCTTGGCTGTTTTTTTGTTGCAGGTGTCATTGTTGTTTTAGCTGGCCCGGGCCGGTTTGAACCCACCAGCCTCAGTGTATGTGGCTGGTGCCCTACCCACGGAGCCACAGGCGCCACCTTGAACAGATATTTTCACTCTCACATTCATTGCAATATTATGCATAACAGCCATTGAGAGATGACCTAAATGTCCACTGAGAGATGAGCAAATAAAAAAAATGCAGTATCTTCACACAATGCAAAGGAATACTATTCAGTTTTTAAAAAGAAGGAAATTCTGCAATATCCAACAATGTGAAACTTTGAGGACATTACGCTAAGCGAAATAAGCCAGTCACAAAAAGATAAGTACTGTATGATCTCACTCATATGAGGTATCTACTTGTGAGCAGTCAAACTCACAGAAGCAGAGAGTATAACGGGAGTTGCCAGGGGCTGGGGGTGAAGGGGAAATTGGGAGTTGCCGTACAATAGGTGTAAGTTTTCAGTTATATAAGATGAGTAAGTCCTAGAGTTCTGCTGGTCAACACTGTGCCTATAGTAACCATATTGTGTTGTACCCTTAAAAATTTCCTAACTCAGCTCACCTTTGCCCACCAATGACCTTGCGAGCACTAACCTCAATAATGCGACTTGTGCCAAGCTCAGAGAACTATGAGGGTACCCATACCTGTCAGACTCTGCTCAGGGGCATGGATGGATTGGTAAATGGTGCTGTTGGAGAAAATTTTATTTTTGAAGTAGGCTCTGTTTCATTCTTGCACCCTTCTCTCTCCACCCATTCCCCTGATTAAAATCCAGAGCATGTTTGACTAGCAGGGTCTGATTCCTGCCTTCCCCAGCCACTTGGCCTACCCTGGAGTGCTATAATGTGTAGGAATTTCTGACTACACTGACTTATTTCTCCACTAGGCCCACACCAAATGTTTGGCATTAGTCTCTGGGGCCGGCACAGATCCCTAGATCGTGACTTAACACCAGGTGGCATTAGCTGTCTAAGTACCTGCGTTTCCACCCAATACTTTTGGTGCTTGAGGATGGGTGAAGGGGAGTCATTTAAAATAAATAAAATCCAAGATGGCAATACAGGATTCCTTTTGCTTTAAAATTTGGGGACTATGGCTGGGCACAGTGACTCACATCTGTAATTCTAGCACTCTGGGAGGCTAAGGAGGGCAGACTGCTTGAGCTCAGGAGTTCAAGACCAACCTGAGTAAGAGGGAGACGCCATCTCTACTAAAAATAGAAAAAAAACCTAGCTGGGCATGGTGGCACATGCCTGTAGTCCCAGCTATTTGGGAGGCTGAGGCAAGAGAATCGCTTAAGCCCAAGAGTTGGGGGTTGCTGTGAGCTGTGATGCTACGGCACTCTACCCAGGGCCACAGCTTGAGACTCTGTTTCAAAAAAAGAAAAAAAAAAAGGATGAGCCCAGGAGTTTGAGGTCACTGTAAGCTATGGTGACGTGGCACTCTAACCTGGGCACAGAGTGAGACTCTGTCTCAGAAAACAAAGCAAAAAAAACTTTGTACCAAAAAAAAAAGTCATATAAACATACATACATACATACATATGTGTGTATGTATATATATATAACATATTGCTATGAACCACTGTTTCCTGTATGTCCTAATTTTGTTTTATGACATAATTAAAAGGAAATAAGCTATGAAAAACATTCAAGAGGGTAGATCTCATTCATGTTAAGTATTCTTACCACCACAAAAAGCTGGAAATGATTAGCTTAGATAAGACTGCTACATAACTAAAGGTATTTATGAAAAAAAATTAAAATAATCCACTTATTCTTTCTCACATCTGAAACAGCAGTCATTGTTTATAAAATTAACCTGCATTGCGTTCTGCTTTGTGATAGCTCTTAAAAAACTTGTATTTTACATTATGAACTTCAGCAGTTTGTCAAAAGGGAAAAACTTAACATAGATGCACAGAGAGTAATCCACTTAAATTTCAAATGAAATAAAAAAGGATGAAGTATGTTTTCCTATATAATTTACCAGTTTTCCCGCTATTGAATATCTGACTTGTTTTTAAATCATCTGTGCTATATACATTTTACCCTTCTCTCATCCTCCTTCACGAATCAATCAACTTCTTTCAGAGCTCTCTCAAATCCTTTCCCTCCTCTTCACGTGCACGGCCTTAGTGTGGGGTATCTGCTCTCCCCCAATCTCTTAAGAGAAGACTAAGAACCCTGGGAAGCAGGAACTGTTCTTGTGTCCCACAGTATCCCTACTGCATAGCCCAATGCCTGGCAAATGGATAGCTCTCAAATACACCTGCAGGATAAAAGAAGAGCTATGACATTTTTGTACAAATAATTTTTTCCCTCTTAGGGTTTTTTTTTTTTTTTTTTTCTGAGACAGAGCCTCAAGCTGTCCCCCTGGGTAGAGTGCCATGGCATCATAGCTCACAGCAACCTCCAACTCCTGGGCTCAAGCGAGTCTCCTGCCTTAGCCTCCCAAGTAGTTGGGACTACAGGTGCCCGCCACAACGCCCGGCCATTTTTTGGTTGCAGCCATCATTGTTGTTTGGTGGGCCTGGGCTGGGGATTCGAACCTGCCACCTTAGGTGTACATGGCTGGTGGCTGGTGCCTTAGCCCACTGAGCCACAGGCACCGAGCCAGGGTTGTTTTTTTTTTTTTTTGATATGGAGCCTCAAGCTATCCCCCTGGGTAGAGTGCCATGGCATCACAGCTCATAGCAACCTCCAATTCCTGGGCTCAAGCGAGTCTCCTGCCTTCGCCTCCCAAGTAGCTGGGACCACAGGCGCCTGCCACAACGCCCGGCCATTTTTTGGTTGCAGCCATCATTGTTGTTTGGCGGCCCGGGTTGGGGATTCGAACCCGCCACCTTAGGTGTATGTGGCTGGCGCCGTAGCCATTGTTTTTTTTTAAAGGCATATTCCCTCATGGTAGTGGCTGGGTCAAAGAGCGCAGATAGCTTTTCAGAAAGGTTGAATCAGAGGTTCCTCAACCTTAATAACATTGCGTTTGGTCATTTATTCAATAAATCCTATTTTATTTTATGACATTTATTCATAAATATTCAGGTAAATAATGGTGTTTTCAAGTTTTGGTCACTTTTCTCAAACTTATAATAAGCCTGCAGATTTTTCCCTGGGATGATTTAATATTAGTGCTGCCCCTGGCAGAAATTTCTAGAGAAGTTATTTTTTGTCACCTAGGTTGGAGCGCAGTGGCATGATGACAGCTCACTGCAGCCTGGAATTCCTGGGCCCAAGTGATCCTCCCACCTAACCCTCCAAGTAGCTAGAACTATAGGTGTGCACCACTATACCCAAGAAATTTTTAAATTTTTTGTTGAGACAGGATCTCACTATGTTGACCCAGGCTGGTTTTGAACTCCTGTTGGCCCACCTTGGCCTCCCAAAATACTGGGATTACAAGCATGAGCCACTGAATCTGGCCCCCAAATGTATTCTTTGTTTTGGTTTTTTTTTTTGAGACAGAGCCTCACTTTGTCACCCTCAGTAGAGTGCCATGGTGTCACAGCTCATAGCAACCTCCAACTCTTGGGCTTAAGTGACTTTCTTGCCTCAGCCTCCCAAGTAGATAGGACTACAGGTGCCTGCCACAACACCTGGCTATGTCTTTTTTTTTTTTTTTGAGACAGAGCCTCAAGCTGTCACCCTGGGTAGAGTGCTGTGGCATCACAGCTCACAGAAACCTCCAACTCTTGGGCTCAAGCAAGTCTCCTGCCTCAGCCTCCCAAGTAGCTGGGACCACAGGTGCCCGCCACAATGCCCGGCTATTTTTTGGTTGCAGCCGTCATTGTTATTTGGCAGGCCCGGGGTGATTTGAACCCACCATCTTAGGTGTATGTGGCTGGTGCCTTAGCCACTTGAGCCACAGGCGCTGAGCCCGGCTATTTCTTTTTTTGGTTGTAGTTGTCATTGTTGTTTGGCAGGCCCATGCTAGATTCGAACCCACCAGCTCCAGTGTATGTGGCTGGTGCCGTAGCCGCTGAGCTACAGGCGCCGAGCCACCCCAAATGTATTCTTAAGCTCTATTTTAGATCCATGCTCTACAGTGTAAGAGATCTTTATGTGCAGGAATGGTAAAGGCAAACCTGAAGAACTCTTTCTTCACAAATGAATGAATTCATCCATGTCCATTCTTAGCAAAATACTCTCTAATAGGAAAAGGAAAACTTGGAACCTAATAGGGTGAGAAACATTTAGCTTTTTTGGAAATAGAACAGAAGAATCAAGATGTCACCTTAGACACAGCTGTTCCAATGGCACTCTTTGTATTTCTGGCAGCTGCTGTTTTAAAAGCTGGTGATTGTAGTGATGGCTAGTGAATAAATGGAAGCAGACCCCAGATGCAACACGGCCTGCTCGACCTTTTCTTTGCAGAGCATTGGCTTGAGATACAAAAGTATCCTCTAGACTTTCCATCCCTTTGCTGGCATCATATCTGTAAAGGAAAAAGAAAAAGATATAAAAATAGTGTTATTTTATAAAGAAATAGCCAAGACTACTTGGCATGGACAGAATAGATAAACCACTTTACTCCTGTAGAAGGACATGGTGCCCTATGAGTCACTCGTGGAAAGAGCTAGTGCTGATTTAAATGATACGACATGTCACTATATAGAGTTTTTTTATCCAACTTTTATTCTTCCAGGCATTGCTCTAAGGTAAAACCTTAAGCTTTCCACCCTTGTTTGACTTTAAGTTCACGGTCCTAGCTGTAGAGTCACTCATACATCCGCATATAGTTTTCATGAAGAAACAAAGAATTTTTTTCAAAAAGTAATGCATGCAGCTTAATAGCATTAGCCATTATCGTCTCTGCCTCTCTAAATGGGGCCTCTTCAGCCCCTCCCCTACATCACCAAAAGAGAATACCTCTTTTCTTTCATTTTCCCAGAATCAATGACATAGACAACATCATCGATAGTTATAGATGTCTCAGCAATGTTGGTGGAAATTATAATCTTAGTTACACCTATAGGGGGTTTCAAAAACACAGCCTGCTGCTCTTCACTGGATAGAGATGAGTGAAGTGGATGAATAACACATCTGAAAGGAAATAAAAGTGCATTAAGTATTATAGCACAAAGCACTAAAATTGGATTCCAGTGGGTGAATTTCTATCAAAACTAAAAATACAACTCCAAGTATCAGCAGCTTCTCTGCAAGCTATTCTCACCAGGTCCTGCTCTTCTAAATGGGAAGGTTCTTTCTGATGCTTACAAAGTATTTTCTTAGTTATAGGAACTAAAAATCTAGTACCAACTTGGAAAAAATGCTGGAGTGTATATAATTCTGTGGCAAATAATTAAGAGGAATAAATAAATGATATCCTGTAAGTTAGAAACTTAGAGCATACTAACTAGCAAAGAACATTTTGTCTTTACCTTAAAATCCAGAGAAAGAGAGGCAGACAATAATGTAAGGTAAAACATTTCATTCTTACATTTCTAGGGTGTTCATTTGTCAAAATAGTTTTCCCCTTAGAGATGAAGACACACCCAGTGTGTCTTGCTACTGGAAGAGGAACCAATGATTATCGTCTCTCACAATGGTAAGCTTTCTTCGTTGTTACTAAAGCTGGCTTCTCCACTACCTGGGAATCTGGCAACTGGAATTACATGCAAGTTTGCTGAGGATGCAAAGTAAAGAGAAATATTTTTTCTTTAATAAAATGGAAATAAGTGATTTTATGGGACAAACAGGTGTGTCCATGTCCAGCTGGCATAAACAAACACATGCTTGAAGAGTGATATAGAGTCTAAAGAGGGGGCTAATGATAAAAGAGACCTTTCTGGTTTTCATCTTTGTAGACATGGCAATGGATGATTGAGGACATAGAAAACAATTAGCTTACCGATGACTACGTCTGTTGTTGAAAAGAGAATTAGACTGTAGCTGTTCATAGAGCATTTTGATTTCTGCTAGTCCCGGTAGAAATACAAGTATAGCACCTAGATATACATATATACATATAATAGATATAATAAATGTAAAAAAGAAAAACGTTACATGGATTAGCAGGCTATTTTAAACTCCAAATGCAATTTTGTAAAAATTCTTCACTATCAGTTTTCTTTGTCAGGTCCCCAAGGATTTAAATAATAAATCATGTTTTTTACACATTCTCTGACATAGTAAGGGACAAAAATGGAGTAATACTATATATTCTTCCACAATAGGAAAAATTGGGGTGTGTAAAAGTATAATGCCTATAAATACAATGCCAAGAATTAGTAGCTGAGCTCTTTAAAACATACTGCTTCAGAGCAGTGGCCACTGACATTATTTTTGTAAGAAGAGTTATCTTTCTAAACTTGTCAGACAAAGACTCTTCTCTCTACTAATAAATAAAATCCACAAATATTTTCACTGTAAATGAGAAAAAATATATGTGTAATTGGCTGGCCAATCTGGTAATAAAAAAACAGATACACTTTATGGAGATAGAACATTAACCATGTCATATTAACAGTCTGTGGACTTTTAAATTCTATATGAGAGAAAAGAAGCAGGGACAATTGAATCTTCTGTGATAAGAGCTGTCACTCAGAGACAATTGCCTTCTTTTGTGGTGTATTTTGAAATGAAGTTGAAGGTTCGTCACTAGCCTCTCCTTTAATCCCACAAATATTTGCTGGGTACCAACGTCAGGTCTGAGTGAAGTGTCATGGGATATACAACAAGGATCTGCCCACAAAGAACTTGCAACTAATTATTTAGTCACAGCTACCCTCCCACTAAATAAGGAATCTAGTTTTGGTGCCCATAACACAGTGGTTACAGCACCAGCCACATGCACCGGGGCTAGCGGGTTTGAACCTGACCCAGGCCAGCTAAACAACAATGACAACTGCAACAAGAAAACTGCCGGGTGTTGTGGCAGGCACTTGGGAGGCTGAGGCAAGAAAATCACTTAAGCCCAAGAGTTGGAGGTTGCTGTGAGCTATGAGGCCATGACATTCTACTGAGGGTGACATAGTGACCCTCAGTAAATAAGTAAATAAATAAATAAGAAATCTAATTATTACAAAAATGGAACTCTAAAGAAGGCCAAAAGGCATCTTGTGGCATTTTCAATACTTCAGAATATACAAAGAACATTGACATACATTATCACAGTTCTCTTTGCCATATATTAAAAAAGTTATTAGTACCCCTGCAAATGATTCAGTAACTTGTGACTCAGGTCACAGAGTTAGTAGGCTTGGACATAAACCTAGGGTTTCTGGCACCAGATTTGTGTTCTTTCCATTACATACCCCATGCTATTCTCTGCCAAAAAATAAGCTATGTGGATGGAAACAAATTTGTACCTATTTTTATGTGTCTTATGATCTGCTCTGCCCTCATGGCTTGGCCACCTGTGTCAGAGGTATCTTTGATATTCACAAATATCTCACTAATTCCCTATCCACTATATCTATTCTGCTTTGAATCTGGATCATTTTGTAACATTTCTTTTTGGCTGCTATGTCCGATTTCCTTTTGGATGAAGCAAGATATTCAGTCCAGTGATAATGCATTAGCCAAAAGTGACCACTTGCCAAGAAAAGAGAAACAAGGCTCTTTAATCATTTTATATGGCTCACAAGTCTCTTTAGAAAACAGCACATAATGATTAAAGCAGAAAAGGGCAGCCATTCTCACTTCTCTTAAAGACCTTATGAGCACATAAAGTAATTTTTGATCCGTTATTCTATTTAATGATCACTCAACATCGGCTGTTCTTCCTTTATCTGTGCAGCAAATATTAATACGTGTATTTACTGTGCACCTAAATGTTCTAGGAACTGTTCTGGGATGTGAGAAATACAGTGGTGAACAAGAAATGCCTATTCTTAAGGAGCTTACATTCTGTTGAGAAAGACAGTAAGCAAAACTCTCATTTCACACAGTGTGTGTCCACAAGTGCCACAATGAAAATAAAAGTCATTTTGGGATATTACTGTAGAAGAAGGGGGCGACAGATAGGGTGGTCTGCCGATGATACCGGAAAAGTGGCACCCCAGCCAGCTCAGCTGAGTAGGGCCTGGGGAGGGGACCTGCCACCATGTCTTGGTGACAGCAGCTGGCAAAAAAACCGGCAGGCTGGAGCAAGCAGGGGAGCTTTCTTCCCCCAGAGGTTCCAGTAGAGCGGCGCTGGAGGACCTGCCAATCAAGGGAAAACACTGGTGCCTATCCCTGATTGGTCCATTTTCAATCCTGCTCCTGATTG
>CAUYQV010018546.1:0-17631 GCA_963574575.1 Galagoides demidoff
GACCACAGGCACCCGCCACAACGCCCGGCCATTTTTTGGTTGCAGCCATCATTGTTGTTTGGCGGGCCCGGGCTGGGGATTCGAACCCACCACCTTAGGTGTATGTGGCTGGCGCCTTAGCCGATTGAGCCACAGGCACCGCCTTATATATTGTTTTTACCAAGTGGCATAACTACATTCATGTTGAGATGTACTGAGATTAAGATTTCATTGTGTTTTAGGTCTCGATCTAGAAGAAGGTCACGAAGTAGGAGTCGTAGAAGCAGCCGCAGTAGATCTCGGAGTATCTCAAAAAGTCGCTCCCGGTAAACAATGTGGTGTTGAATCTTTGTGACTATTACTGTAGTTATTTATGGAGTACATGTGTGTCCTGAAATGATTGAAAAAATATGGCTTTTCTTACCCAGATCCAGGTCACGGAGCAAAGGTCGATCACGTTCTCGATCAAAAAGCAGGAAATCTAGGTCAAAGAGCAAGTCTAAGCCCAAGTCTAATCGGGGCTCCCGTTCTCGCTCCCGAAGCAGATCTAAAGAGTATGGGAAATCTCGAAGCAGGTCTCGGTCACGGTCTCGATCCCTAAAAGAAAATGGAAAAGGTGATATAAAGTCAAAATCCAGATCAAGGAGCCAGTCTCGTTCCAATTCACCCCTACCTGTTCCACCATCAAAGGCTCGTTCTGTGTCCCCTCCACCAAAAAGAGCCACTACAAGATCCCATTCTAGATCTCGCTCAAAGTCACGGTCTAGATCGAGTTCCAGAGATTAACCTAGAACTCTATATTCTTTGCACACTATTACAGAACACTTCCTACTTGCTTAGGCAGTTACTCTTCCATGTTCGTACTTGGCCTCTTCTCCAAAAGGAATCTCCTGAAAACAGGGGCACACAGAAATTTGATTTGTGGCCAAATTTGGTGAAAAAGATAAGGTTCTAAGGAAATGGCATGAAGTCAAAGACCTCCCTTCTTTGTAGAATTAAGATAATTTTGATTTTATAGCTTTTGAGCTAAAATAACTTTTGTAAAGATTAAGCTCATTTAGATTTTTTTTTTAAAGTATTTCAGCAGGATCTGCTGCAGGGGTTTATTGTTGTTTTATTTGTTTGCTTATTTTTAAATTAACCGTTTCAAGCTTTGAATACTTAAGGCTTTAGAGGGAGAACCCAATATTCAATTATGTTGGCTTTTTATAAAGCTTGAGTTATATAAGATTTAAATAAAAATTTGCTACCAAGATGATTGCCTTATTTGAATAGGTCACTATAAATTTCTTTAAATGTTCATATCTGCTATTTGTGGAAACAATGTAAATTCTACTTCAGTGTAAAACAAGGCAAGCCTCAGACCAGCAATAAATTATTCAGTTTGGATAATGTTATTTTGTGCAGTCAATCAAATTGCCAAAGTCTTTATCTACCCTTTTAACAAGCTAAGTTAATATAGACTATTTTGTAGTCAATCTGTTAACATAATTTTGCTTAAATTAATGTTTTAACAATAAAACTTTCAGATGTTAATTTCAACTCCTAATACGTGGGGTATTGTTTAGCTAATTATCCCAATTTATGGAAGTGGTGAGTGTAGTGTTCAGAGTACAGTTCAATGATCTTTGTTATGTGAAAATGCAAGTAGCCTTTCTTTTATTAGAAATTTAGTGTATTGTTCAAAGTGGGAAAGCACATTGCTTTTTCTGCTGAAAGATCATTTGCTCATTGGATCCTTGGTAAAGTTAGTTGCTGATTAAAGTAAAATTAGGCCAGGCACTCTCATCACTCATGCCTTGGTCTTAGCACTCTGGTAGGCTGAGGAGGGAGAATCGCTTAAGCTCCTAGAGTTTCCAAGACGAGTGTGAGCAAGAGTGAGATCCCCATCTCTATTTTAAAAAATAGAAAAACAGCCAGACATGATAGTGTCCTACCCAGAGCAACAGAGCAAGGCTCTGTCTCAAAAAAATTTAAGTGAAATTCCACGGAGCAATCATTCCTCCCCTCTTGTAGCTAGTGAGGTCATGTGGTAATTGGTTAAATCATCCTTATAAATTTTATACTTTGTACAGTTGATTTGAAAAACTGGGTAAACTAAAAACTTTTTACTTTATTATAGATGAAGTGTAAAGAACCAGTGACTGTGGAACCCAATTAGAATACTGCGAATTTATAGGTGTTACTACTAGGTTAGCAGTCCGTATATAATCTGTAAGCCTAATTAGTTGAAATCGCAGTTCAAGAAGTGAATGAGCCTTTGTTCAGATATTATTTCTTTTAAAAGCACTTACTAATTTTTATCTGAAACGGAGATATAGGTTAATTTGCTCAGCTTTAATGTTAGGAGCCCCTGGTAAGATGCCACAGTTGAAGTTGTAATAGGGCATGGTGGTACACTGCTCATGGTGCCACAGGCATGACTAGAAAGCATGATATTCTAGTATTGGCTTGTAGCATCCAATTAATCCAGGTACAGTTATACCTTATAAAATGAGGCTGAGTGAAAAAGAAAGTCAGATACCTAGGTATCACAGTAGGTGAGAGTCCTTGATAATGTCAAAACAGTGCTTTTAAGAAATTACTAGGTTCACTGTTAAAAATCTTCATTTTAAATTTAGTTATTAATATAGCAAAACTAGATATGTTAAAAATAAAACCTAACCTTAAAAGTATAGTGCCCCAAAGAGTTGATGTTTCCATTTATCTTTTTTTTTCTTCAATATCTTTGTTTTGGATGTTTGTGAAAAATAAGTTTATTTTTCCAATATAAACCAGAATTTAAGAGAAGAAAATGATGTCTGTGCTTAAAGTTCATTATTTTGCCTATTCGTAGAAGTAATTACTTTTAAAATTGGTTTTGACCAAAGTTTTATTGTTTTCAGGGAAAGGATATAAAAGCTTTTTGAACCACAGCCCTTCACGAAGAGGGGGGGAAGCTTGTTAAAATGGTGAAGTTTGGCTTTCTGAAAGTATGCAACATCCTTCAGCTGGGTTCACTTTGTTAGTGTGACATCACATGGTAATAGGCAGTTTTGACGACATTGTTAGCTGCCCCACTAAGTGGGTAATTGTATAGGTAAATGCCTGCACCCATGAATATTATCTAGTTACAGCAAATACCAATTTATTTAAAATCTATCTAGTCTTATTCCATGCCTGTAGACCCAAGTCATCAGATGCCCTAAACTATAACTTGGCCCACGTGAGAACATAGAGTTAACTGATGAAATGTTTAGTTCCTTGCTCATTTGTGAGTAAAATCTGAGTTGACAGCATGCCACATTCATCAGTGGCTAGATGAAGTATTAAACTACTAATAGAGCAAAAGAGAATTGAGGAATACCTGGATTCTGCTTATTTTACTTGATAGTGTTTATTGACATGCCATAGTGCCTTTTTGGCCAGTTTGAGTCCTGCCTATTTCGACTTAATTTCCTACTGCTGTGTTGCCACCTTTCATCTTGGTATCTTTTTTCTCCCAATTTGTTAACCTATTTTATGCTTTATCAATAAAATACTTACTGAGGGAAAGACTCGTTTTGAGTTCATTGTGTATTCCTCTTTAGTAGATGTTGGAGAAGTCAGGTCACCGTCTTGTAGCATTTTCCAGGCTTGATTTTGCTGATTATAATCTCATGGTGCCATAGAACATGTAAGCGTGTTTTCTTGTATCTCACATATCCTGTAAATAAGTAGAACTAGAGAAACAGACCTTATCTGGGATGTTAGAAACATAAATTCCCAGGCCCCACCCCAGACTCACTGAATCAGAAACTCCCCTGATGGGGAGTCCCTGTAGTCCCATTTACTTAGGAGGTTGAAGTGGGAGGACAGCTGAGTTCAAGGCTGTACTATATATAACTATATAGAGAGAAATTGAGTAAGATCCAGCCTTAGGTGTTTTAACAAGCTCCCGGATGGTTCTGGTACATGCCATAATAAAATTTAGTACTGATTCTAGTAGCTTTATCAAATTTGAACTTTTTTTTTCTTTTTTTTTTTTTTTCCCTAGAATTAAACGTGGGTGCTCAGGGGTCCATTGCCTGTAATGGGATTTGGGCAATGGCCCAGAGTGTTTGCTCCACTCCTGATTTTATTGGAGTCTGTTTGCCCAGAGGGTAAGATGAGGGTCAAATTTTTTTTCCAAAGTTACTTCAATATCTTTTTTGTTAAAATGTCAGCCATTGATTGTCTTCCTAGATTTGTTAAGCCATAGACTCATGGGTTTAAACATTTGCTTCAGTCCATTATAGTCCTTACCATTACTTCATCCAGTCCAAAAGACTCAAACATGCTTCCTGAGTTCTTTTGAAACAGTTCTAATCTTGATAGTTTCCTTGCTTTCTGGTATGGTAAAATTTACAGGCTGATCTTGTATATTTGCAGTCCCAGATTTGGAATTAACTTTATCTCCAAGGAGCTCTCGTTTTTTGTTTGTTTTTTTTTTAGAGACAGTCTCACTTTGTCACCCTCAATAGAATACCTTGGCATCACAGCTCACAGCAACCTCCAGCTCTTGGGCTTAGGAAAGTCTCTTGCTTCAGCCTCCGGAGTAGCTGGGACTACTATTTTTTTGTTGCAATTTTAGCGAGGGCCCCACTCATCAAGCCACAGGTGCCCCCCCAGAGCCCTGGTTATTTTTAGTTGTAAATGGTATTAGCAACCACAGTTGCTGGACCTTGGGGATACTCATTTCTAGTAGCTTGGTCATAGGCCTTTTTAGTGGACACAGAAAACCATTGCCTGGTTCTCTAACCTCACATGTTACCTTCTGGTTGGCTAAAGGTCCTCTTTAAGTTAAACACACCTTTAACAATGTCTCAGTGCAGCAGTTTTGAATCCCTTAGCCATCTGTTGTCTTCCTGTACTCTGATTTGTGAGTGTGCTACTTAGAGCAGGCCCCCCTGGTAGACAAAGCTCTCCTGGCTTTCTCTGACCTTCAAAGTAGAGCAGTACCTGGCTTCTGCTGAATTCTGGGTCATTCCTGGCAGAGGGGATTAAAAGGAAACTATTTCTCTTAAGAACTCAGTAGAATCCTTTCTGCACCTACAGGGAGCTTAAAGCAAATGATGTGTCATCTTGTACTGGGGAATGAGAGGAAGAAGGAAAATTCAGAGCCTAATGTGACACTAGAGTGGCCAGCAGCACACTGTGCTTGGAATGAGTAGTTCAGACATTTCTACAGCCCCAGCAGGAGCCTAATCCCAGCAACAGTGTGATTGTGACTATAATAAGATGATTAGTGCTCATTGGTGTCTTCAGGCAGCCCTCAAAAAACTCACAGTCAATAAACACAAAGTTTTTACCAGTTATGTGGTAGATTATGGTCAGAAAATTTACTGTTGCCCCACTCCATCTTTATGATCAAAATACTTGTCATCCCTTGATCTTGGCCAATGGAATTTTAGCAGATATGACATTGTTGGTAATGTAGAATCGGGCTCTCACCCCACCCCCACCAAAAGGTCCATCTTCTAAAATGTATGATAAAAAGGTCTATGCAGATGTGATTAGATGGCAGCTGTGGAAATGGAATTGTTCTACATTACCTGGATGAGCCCAGTGTAATAAGGGTACTTCTAAATAGGAAGGCTGGAGAATCAAAAATAGAAAAAATTGGTATGAAAATGGAAGCGAAGTCAGATTGTAAGTGCTACACTGTTGACTTTGAAGTTGGAAGGAGCCATGAGGAAACATTCTTCCCTAGAGCCTCTGGCAGGAATGCAGCCCTGCTACACCCTGATAAGGCCCAGTGAAACCCATTTTAGGCTTTTTTTTTTTTTTTTAAAGAATCCGAAAGGCTGGACAGAACCTGTGGCTCAGTCGGTAGGGCACCGGGCCCCATATACCGAGGGAA
This sequence comes from Galagoides demidoff, assembly GCA_963574575.1. NCBI lineage: Eukaryota > Metazoa > Chordata > Mammalia > Primates > Galagidae > Galagoides > Galagoides demidoff. The sequence goes on from CAUYQV010018546.1 coordinate 5,840, forward strand.
GCAGGTTCAAACCCAGCCCCAGCCAAACTGCAACAAAACACTAGGCGTTGTGGCGAGTGCCTGTGGTCCCAGCTACTCAGGAGGCTAAGGCAAGAGAATCACCTAAGCCCAGGAGTTGGAGGTTGCTGTGAGCTGTGATACTACAGCACTCTACCAAGGGTGATAAAGTGGTTCATGCCTATAATCCCAGCACTTTGGAAGGTGGGAGGATCACTTGGATTTTGATACCAGCCTGGGCAAGGGTGAGAACCTGTTACTACAAAAAATTAAGAAATTAGTGTGTTGTTAATGACTCACACCAGTACGCTAGCGTGAGTCAAGAGAATCAGTCGTTTGAGGCCTGGAATGTGAGATTACAGCAAGCTATCATCGCACCACTCTACTTAAGCCTGGGTGACAGAGACCTTGTCTCTTTAAAAAAAAAAAGTCTGAAAGACAATCCTGTCAAGATTTCTGATCTCCAGATCAGAAAATAATAATATAATAAATGTGTTAAGCCACCAAATTTCTTAATTTGATGCATTATCAAGATTCTTACTAAAATTGGTCTATGCAGGCTAAGGACAGGGTGGATGTTGATGTGATGAGTGAGAGTAAGTTTTGTCAAGGAGAAAGCCTTTTCTCAGGTTTTTTTTTTTTTTTAAGAGACAGTCTCACTTTGTCACCCTCAGTAGAGTACTATGGCATTATAGCTCACAGCAACCTCTAGCTCTTGGGCTTAGGCAATTCTCTTGCCTCAGAGTCCCGAGTAGCTGAGACTACAGGCACCCACCATAATGCCCAGCTATTTTTTTGTTACAGTTTGGCCAGGGCTGGGTTGGAACTCGGCACCCTACTCACTGAGCCATAGGCACCGCCCTCCTCCCCATTTTATACCTCTGTCTTTTTTTTTGAGACAGAGTCTTACTTTGTCACCCTTCCAGCTACTTGGCAAGGATCAAGAGGCAAGAGGATCACTTGAGCCCAGGAGTTTGAGGTTGATGTCAGTTATGACACCATGGCACTCTACCAATGGAGACAAAGTGAAACTCCATCTCAAAAAAAGAAAAAACTTTGAGAATAATTTAGAGGTTGCCAAGACTTCTTAAAAGTGTTTTCAAGTCAGATCAAAACTTTTTACATTGGTTCGGCACCTGTAGTTCAGCATCTAGGGTCCCGGCCACATACACCAGAGCTGGGAGGTTCAAACCCAGCCTGGGCCTGCCAAACAACAATGTCAGCTACAACCAAACAAAAAAAAAAAGGCTCGGCACCTATAGCACAGTGGTTATGGCACTGGCCACATACACCCAGGCTGGTGGGTTCGATTCCAGCCTGAGCCAGCTGAACAATGATGACAACTGCAAGAACAACAACAAAATATATATAGCCAGGTGTTATGGCAAGCACCTGTAGTCCCAGCTACTTGGGAGGCTGAGGCAAGAAAATTACTTCAGCCCAAGAGTTTGAGGTTGCTATGAGCTGTGACACCTGGCCCTTTACCAAAGGCGACATAATGAGACTGTGTCTCAAAGAAAAATAAATAAAAAAGCAGCACCCATAGTTCAGTTGGTAGGACTCTGGCCACATACACCCAGGGTGGCAGGTTCAAACCCGGCCCAGGCCTGCTAAACAACTACAACCAAAAACTAGCTGGGCATTGTGGCAGCCACCTGTAGTGCCAGCTTACTCAGGAGGCTGAATCAAGAGAATCAATCGCTTAAGTCTGAGAGTTCGAGGTTGCTGTGATGCCACAGCTCTCGACCCAGGGCGACAGCTTGAGGTTCTGTCTCAAAAAAATAAAAAAAGGTGTCACCTGTGGCTCAGTGAGTAGGGCACTGGCCCCATATACCAAGGGTGGTGGGTTCAAACACGGCCCTGGCCAAACTGCAAAAAAAAAAATGCCGAGTGTTGTGGCAGGCACCTGTAGTTCCAACTACTCAGGAGGCTGAGGCAAGAGAATCACCAAAGCCCAAGAGCTGGAGGTTGCTGTGAGCTATGATGCCATAGCACTCTACTGAGGGTGACAAAGTGAGACTCTGTCTCAAAAAAAAAAAAAAATACATTTAAATTGGATTGAAAAGGCTGGGTGCCTGCCGCTCAGTGGTTAAAGCACTGGCCACATAATCTGGGGCTGGTGGATTCAAATCTGGCCCGGGCCTGCTAAACAAAAATAAATAGCTGGGCCTTGTGGCGGGCACCTATAGTCCCAACTACTAGGGAGACTGAGGCAAGAAAATTGCTTAAGCCCAGGAATTTGAGGTTGCTGTGAGCTATGACTCCATGACCCTCTACTGAGGGTGAAAAAGTAAGACTGTCTCCATGAAAACATAAATAAATTTGGAGGGAAAAAGAAAAAAAAAATCAAAAATAGGGCAGGTTTCCTGAGTGTTTTCAGACCACATTGTTCATTACTATGTATTTGTATGATTATCTTTTTTTTTTTTTTTTTTTTTTGAGACAGAGCCTCAAGCTGTCCCCCTGGGTAGAGTGCTGTGGCATCAGAGCTCACAGCAACCTCCAACTCCTGGGCTTAAGCGAGTCTCCTGCCTCTGCCTCCCAAGTAGCTGGGACCACAGGTGCCCACCACAACACCTGGCTATTATTATTATTTTTTTGGTTGCAGCTATTGTTGTTTGGCGGGCCCGGGCTAGATTCAAACCCACCACCTTAGGTGTATGTGGCTGGCACCTTAGCCACTTGAGCCACAGATGCCGAGCTTGTATGATTATCTTATACTTTCTGGATTTTTTTTTTTTTTTGAGACAGAGTCTCACTATGTCACCTTGGTTAGAGTGCTGTAGCATCACAGCACACAGTAACCTCAAACTCGGGCTTAAGCAACTTCCGTGCCTCAGCCTCCCAAGTAGCCGGGACTACAGGCACCTGCCACAACACTCAGCTATTATTTTTGTTACAGTTGTCGTTGTTTACCTGGCCCAGGCTGGGTTTGAACTGGCCAACCTCAGTGTATGTGGCTGGCACTGTAACCACTGTGCTACGGGCACTGAACCTACTTTCTGGATTTTTTACTTTACAATAGTTTGCATTCATTCATTTTCCAAGTTCAGGATCATGGGCAGCTGGAGGTTATCCCAGCAACTCAGGGGCTCAAGCCTGGAGCCTACCCTAGACAGATCATGATTCACTTACTCCGTCCTGCTGGGACAATTTAGACGCACCAGTGAAACCAACATACATGTCCTTGGGATGTGGGAGGACACTAAAGTACCCAGAGAAAACCCATGAGGACATGAGGAGAAAGTGTAGACTCCACACAGTGGCCCTGCCAGAAATTGATTTAGGTCTTCATCGACCTTATAACAAAATGATGTTATTCCAAGACCTGCTGTAATTAGCCAACTAGCTAGCTGATTGCATCTTCAAACTTACTGTCATTCTGTATGCAAACAAGAAATTCAAAGAAGGAGGAGGTATCCATTTTTTTTCTTTTTTCTTTTTGTTTTTTTTTTTTTGAGACAGAGTCTCACTTTGTACCCTTCATAGAGTGCCATGGGATCATTGCTCGCAGCGACCTCAAACTCTTGGGCTTAAGTGATTCTCTTGCCTCAGCCTCCCAAGTAGCTGGGACTACAGGTACCCACCACAATGCCCAATGCCCAGCTATTTTTCGAGATGGGGTCTTGCTCTTGCTCTTGCTCTTGCTCAGCCTGGTCTCAAACCTGTGAGCTCAGGCAATCCACCTGCCTCAGCCTCCCAGAGTGCTAGGATTACAGGCGTGAGCCACCACACCCGGCCATCCATTTTTTTTTCTTATCCTAGCTATGTTCTTTCTTTGGTTTTTATTTCACTACCAGTCTTTCCTGAGCAAGGCAGAAATTCAAACCGAAAGTTAGATGAAAGTTACTTTAATGGGGCAGGGCCTATGACTCAAGGAGTAGGGTGCTGACTCCATATACTGAGGGTGGCGGGTTCAAACCTGGCCCCAACCAAACTCCAAAAACAACAAGAAGTTACTTTAGGCTTGGCGCCTGTGGCTCAAGTGGCTAAGGCGCCAGCCAAATACACCTAAGGTGGTGGGTTCGAATCCAGCCCGGGCCTGCCAAACATCAATGACGGCTGCAACCAAAAAATAGCCCAGCGTTGTGGCAGGCACCTGTGGTTCCAGCTACTTGGGAGGCTGAGGCAGGAGGCTCACTTGAGCCCAGGAGTTGGAGGTTGCTGTGGGCTGCGATGCCATGGCACTCTACCCAGGGGGATAGCTTTGAGGCTCTGTCTCAAAAAAAAAAAAAAAAAAAAGTTACTTTAATGTTTAAAAAAATAAATGAATTTTTCTTTTGAAGGCCTCTTTTATGTCAGGTGCTTATTATCTTCATTTGGTATTAGAAATACCAAGAAGAGTACAATGGGAGCTTGTGACCTTGTATGCTATTCCAAATAAAGACAAAGCTCTCACCTGAGATTCTCCAAGGTGGGATAAACCTCTACCATCCCTTAGTCTTATCCTATGCTTAAGTCAATTGTTGCTTTTTCTCTTTGTTTTACTTTTCTTGTCTTTGGGTTTTTTGTTTTTCTTTTTGAGACGGTCTTACTCTGTTGTCCAGCGTGGAGTACAGTGGTGTAATGATAGTTCGCTGCAACATTACGCTCCTGCCTCAGCCTCCTGGGTAGAAGAACCACCACACCTGCCTGCTAATTTTTCTATTTTTTAAATAGAAGGGTCTTGGCTCAAGTGGCTCAAGTGGCTAAGGCACCAGCCACAAAAACCTGAGCTGGCGGGTTCAAATCCAGCCTGGGCCTGCCAAACAACAATGACGGCTGCAACCAAAAAATAGCCAGGCGTTGTGGCGGGCACCTGTGGTCCCAGCTACTTGGGGAGGCTGAGGCAGGAGACTCGCTTGAGCCCAGGAGTTGGAGGTTGCTGTGAGCTGTGATACCACAGCACTCTACCCAGGGCAACAGCTTGAGGCTCTGTCTCAAAACAATAAGAAAGAAAAAAAAGAAAGAGGGGTCTTGCTATATTTCTCAGGCTCATCTCAAACTTCTGGACTCCCACCTTGGCCTCTCAAAGTGCTACAACTACAGGTGTGGGCCACTGCACTTGGCTAGCTGTTGCTTCTTTATATCCAGTCACCTTATCTGGTTCATTGTACTTAGAACCCCACGGTGCATTTTTTTAAGGACCTGAGTACCATAAAGGGCCTTACTGTACTAAGCCATGACTGTCACACCATTGTGACACACTGTCTATTTTTTAATACTGGGATGTCCCACCTAACTACAGTACTGGGTACTGCATTAGGCAAAATAGATAAAAAGCACAGATCCCCAGTCTTCTGCAGCCTATGGGTTCAAACAAGGCAGTGCAACCTCTTCAGTATGAATGCAAGCTCAGTAACTAAAATTCTGGTTGTAAGACCTATAATGACTTAGTCTCACTGTTAAACAAAACTTATGGGAGGTTGGGCCGGACATGGTGGTTCACGCCTGTAATATTAGCACTCTGGGAGGCCAAGGCAGGTGGATTGCTTGAGCTCACAGGTTCCAGGCCAGCCTAAGCCAGAGCGAGATCCTGTCTCTAAAAATACCTGGGCCTTCTGGTGGGTGCCTATAGTCCCAATTACCGGGGAAGCTGAGACAAGAGAATTGCTTGAGCCCAAGAGTGAGGTTCGGGTGAGCTATGATGCCACAACACTCCACCCAGGGTAAGAAAGTGAGACTGTCTCAAAAAGAAAGTAAACATTTATGGGAGACCATAGTTTTGTACTAGCTTTTGTGCTGGGCCCCAAGGAACAGACCAAAACTAAAATGGAGTTACTTATACTGTAGTTCTGTTACTTGTTTTTCTGACCTAAGAAATCAGGAGAGAGATAATAGCCAAATCCCCAAACAGACCAGTTTTAGCCCAGATGATAAGGAAGTTTTTTCTGCGTTAACCCTTGCAAGGACAGTAACCTGAAGTAACCTGACATTAACCAATCTGCTTTTTGTATTACATTATTTCCTTGTTTCTGCCCAAGCTACCTTATAAAAATTGACTGTTCTGCCATGCCTAATGTAGTACTTTTTCTGAATCTTTATTTTTTTTTTGAGACAGAGTTTCACTTTGTCGCTCCTGGTATAGTGCAATGGCATCACAGCTCACAGCAACCTCAAACACTTGGGCTTAAGCAATTCTCTTGCCTCAGCCTCCCAAGTAGCTAGGACTACAGGCGCCCACCACAATGCCCTGCTCTTTTTCGGTTGTATTTGCCATTGTTGTTTGGCAGGCCGGGGCTGGATTCGAACCCACCAGCTCCAGTGTATGTGGTTGGCGCCCTAGCCGCTGAGCTATAGGCGCCAAGCCAAAAATTTTATTTTTAAAATCACTAAACAATAAGAAAGAGAAAAGCAGCCCCTGGTAGCCAGGAGCTGGCCTGGCACTCACTGGTGGGCCTTGGTGTTGGGTCGAATATACACATTTTCATAGAACACTAACATCAAACAAGGCTGTCCTAAGACCACACTGGAATGAGAAGAAAGTAAGTCTACTTATTCCATGATCACGTCTGAGCACAAACAAAACTAAGAATATGTCTAAACTTCAAAAAGACCAAGTGTACCCTTAGGCTGGCTACTATAGGTCAGGAGTTGTTTTTACCAGTTTTAGGTGTATCCCTGCCCTGTATTTCCCATCTTCTAGAAAAAATTAACAAGTCATACAATTACTCCTGCTTCTTAACTACTCAGTCTAGAGCAAAGCCCTGCTTCCTCAAACCCTCTTCAAACTTACCTGACACAAACCATGTCTGCCATTTTTAATACTGGGATGTCCCACCTAACTGCTAACCTAGGGCGTCCCTGCTTCTGAAAGTCCTCAAGAAGAACCTCTGATACACTCTAACATTGTAGGAAACCTGCCTGCATTACTCCATACTGCCCTGTGGTCTCTGCTGAGATGGTGGAGGTAGGAAGAGCAGCAGTCATCAGGGAGTGTTGAGGCAGCATAAGAGGACAGGGAGAGGGTTGAGTCCTGGCTTTGCTGGATACTAGCTTGAAAGGCTGATGACCTCCCTGAACTTCACAGTTGTCACCTCTAAAATGGAGCTTCCAGCAGAAGGTGGTGACTCACGCCTGTAATCTTAGCAGTCTGGGAGGCAGAGGCCAGTAAATGACCTGAGCTCGCAAGTTTGAGACCAGCCTGAGCAAAGCAAGACCCCATCTATACTAAATAAAACAGAAAATCTTGTTGGGCATTGTGATAGGTGCCTGTGAGCCCAGCTACTCAGGAGGCTGAGACAGGATTGCTTGAGCCCAAGAGTTTGAGGTTGGTGTGAGCTATGCTGTCATGGCACTCTATGCAAGGTGACCAAGTGAAACTCTGTCTCAAAATAATACATAAATAAATAAACTAACAAACATAAAACAGAGCTTCCAGGGCGGGGCATGGCAGCTCTACTCTGCAATGCTAACACTTGGGGAGGCCAAAGCAGGAGGATTGCTTGAGGGGAGGAGTTGGAGACCAGCCTTGGCAACATAGCAAGATGCCATCCTTACCAAAAAAAATAATTAGCTAAGTGTGGTGGCAGGCTCCTGTAGCCCTACCTATTCAGGAGGCTGAGGCAAGAGGCTCATTGGAGCCCGGGAGTTTGAGGTTGCAGTGAGCTATGATGACACCACTGTACTCCAGCTCTAGCAATAGAGCAAAACCCTGTCTTGAAAACATAAAACAAAAAAATTAAATAAAATAAACTGGAGCTTCCTTCTTCAGGTAACTTGTGAGGATTAAAAGCACAAAATATAAACCCAGTTTCTTATACCCTCAATGAATCCCCAACAATTAAAAAAAAAAGGCACAAAATATAAAATTGCTTTGTAGAAATGGAGTGTGTGTTCTGGATTCTGGCACAGGGCAAGACCATGACCTTTCTCCAGATCCTTAGCAAAATATCCTGTTTATAATTTTTTTTTAAAAAGGTTTTTTTTTATTTATTTTCTTTCAAGACGGAGTCTCTCTTTGTCACCCTTGGCAGAGGGCTATGGCGTCACAGCTCACAGCAACCTCAAACTCTTGGACTCAAGCAATTCTCTTGCCTCAGCATCCCAAGAAGCTAGGACTACAGGTGCCCACTACAATGCCTGGCTATTTTTAGAGACCAAGTATCACTCTAGCTCAGGCCAGTTCAGAACCCATGAGCTCAAGCAATCCACCTGCCTTGGCCTCCTAGCATGCTAGAATTGCAGCCCTGAGCCACCACGCCTGCCCCCCAAAGGTTATAAATTGAATTTTTTTTAAAGCTGCTATTCTGGGGCGGTGCCTGTGGCTCAGTGAATAGGGCGCTGGCCCCATATACCGAGAGTGGCGGGTTCAAACCCAGCCCCAGCCAAACTGCAACAAAAAATAGCCGGGCATTGTGGCGGGTGGCTATAGTCCCAGCTACTCAGGAGGCTGAGGCAAGAGAATCACCTAAGCCCAAGAGCTGGAGGTTGCCGTGAGCTGTGATGCCATGGCAGTCTACTGAGGATGACAAAGTGAGACTCTGTCTCTAAAAAAAAAAAGCTGCTACTCTGGTTGAATTAAGGAAACTTCCTGGAATTCTCCCTGTTGGGCAAGAATTCCAACTACTTCTCCCACTACTTCTCCCAAACATTCATTCATCCTTTGTTTTTCTCAAATTGTGTCCTTAGAAACACAGCCCTGAAATTCCTGGCTTATACATTATGCTACTTAAAATACTGTAGTCTCCCATAAATGAAACCTAATTTCATATATGTCATTAACTCATATAGGTTGAATCTGGTTATGCAAAATGTACATAGTCATTTAATTAAACATGAATTTGTCCAATCAAATGCTGCTTCAGTGTTTGCAGGGACCTTGGCTGCACCCTGCAGGTGCACCCTGCAATACAAAGTGGTCCACGAAACAGCTTATGTGAGTTGAGCTGCCTGCATTATCATGAGTGCTGGGCTCACACGCTTCAGAGACATCCTGACTTGGTGCGTTTCACTTCCTCTCTGCTTCTATTGTTTTGGTAACTGCTATAGATACATTCCAAAAAAGAATTCTTTTTTTTTTTTTTTTTGTAGAGACAGAGTCTCACTTTGTTGCCCTTGGTAGAGTGCTGTGGTATCACACAGCAGCTCACAGCAACCTCTAACTCCTGGGCTTAGGTGATTCTCTTGCCTCAGCCTCCCAAGTAGCTGGGACTATAGGCCCACCACAACACCTAGCTTTTTTTGTTGCAGTTTACGTGGACTTAACTCTCTTTACATGGACTTAACTCTCCAAGTTGACATCTATAAACTTAAGATCAGTATTAGGGGCTCGGCGCCTGTGGCTCAAGTGGCTAAGGCGCCAGCCACATACACCTAAGGTGGCGGGTTCGTTCCAGCCCAGACCCACCAAACAACAATGATGGCTGCAACCAAAAAATGGCCGGGTGTTGGGGCGGGTGCCAGCTACTTGGGAGGCTGGGGCAGGAGACTCGCGTGAGCCCAGGAGTTGGAGGTTGCTGTGAGCAGTGAAGCCAAAACACCCTACCCAGGGGGACAGCTTGAGGTTCTGTCTCCAAAAAAAAAAAAAAATCAGTATTATGGCTCATGTCTCTTGTGACTGCACAATTTACCTATTTTTTTATTTTTCCTTTTATTTATTTTTATTTTTTGAGACAGAGTCTCTGTTGACCAGGCTGGAGTGTAGTAGTATCATCAAAGCTCATGCAACATCAGACTCCTGGGACACCTGCCTCAGCCCCTTGAGTGGCCGGGACTATAGATGTGAGCCACCAGGCTTGTCCAGGAAAATCTTATTTTAATTTTTTGTTTCCTGTGTTCTTTGGCTCTGTGTAATTTTTTCTAAATGAGTGATTTCTTTTAGTGTATATGTATTAATCACTTCTATCAGCTTATCTCAGTACACAAGGGCACCATGAAAGTGAATATAAATGCTAGCCACTGTATAAGAGGATCAGTTACTTGCCCAACATTACTGTGGGCAGCTGCCACAATGCCTGGCTAAATTTTCTATTTTTAGTAGAGACGTTACTTGCTCTTGCTCAGGCTGGTCTCAAACTCCTGATCAGGAAATCTACCTGCCTCAGTCTCCTAGAGTGCTGGGATTACAGGCATAAGCTACCCCGCACAGCCTGTTGTGTGTTTTCCATTTTCTCAGTTGATTCAGGCTTGTCCAGAAACTGAAGCTTCTGACCCTCATAACCTTTTAAAACCAGCAGTTACAGGGCAGTGCCTATGGCTCAGTGAGTAGGCACTGGCCCCATATACCAAGGGTGGCAGATTCAAACCTGGCCATGGCCAAACTGCAACAAAAAATACCCAGATGGGGTGGCGCAAAGGAGTAGGGTGCCGGCCCCATATGCTGGAGGTGGTGGGTTCAAACCCAGCCCCGGCTAAAAACTGCAAAAAAATAGCTGGGCATTCTGGCAGACACCAGTAGTCCCAGCTACTCCGGAGGCTGAGGCAAGAAAATCGCCTAAGCCCAAGAGCTGCAGGTTGCCATGAGCTGTGACACCGCAGCACTCTACTGAGGGTGATAATGTGAGACTCTGTCTCTAAAAACAAACAAACAAACAAATAAAAACAGCGGTTACTTTTATACAATAGTCGCTTCCGTCAGGTAACCTCTGTACATGGCAAACCATTAAGGTGATTATTAATTCTAAGCACTTGGTAAGTGGTCCACCCACCACTCACTGCCATACTGCTTCCCCAGACAGCTGTGCCATTTTACATTCCCTCCAACAGTGCACAGGGCTTCCAGTTTCTCCACAGCCCTGCATGATTCCTCTTCCCTTTTAAATCATTTTAACATATTTATTTTATAGTCTCTTTCAAATTGTACCATTCCCAAGTTATTGTGCATGCTAATCTTCCCGTTTATTAGGTCTGCTGATGGCTAAACATAGCACATTGTTTCCTGGACTATTTCATATCGTTCTATCGGGAGCATCCATTAGGCTTGACTTGTGGCAATGTCTCTTTAGAACAGTTGTGCATTTATTTTTGCAAAAGTATTGCTTGCAATGTTTTACAAACTATTTACAAAATATTCTCTACATGTTGGCTAACTCTTTGTAAAACTTTTTTTTTTTGAGACAGAGTCTCACTTTGTCACCCTCAGTAGAGTGCAATGGCATCATAGCTCACAGCAACCTCAAACTCTTGGGCTCAAGTCATCCTCTTGCCTCAGCCTCCCAAGTAGCTGGGACTATAGGTTCCCACCACAATGCCCAGATATGTTTTAGAGATGGGGCCTCACTCCTGCTCAGGCTGCTCTGGAACCTATGAGCTCAAGCAATCCACCAGCCTTGGCCTGCAGAGTGCTAGGATTACAAGTGTGTGTCACCTCACCTGGCAAAAACTTTTTTTTTTTTTTTGACACAGAGGAGTTTCACTTTGTAGCCCTTGCTAGAGTGCCATATCATCACAGTTCACAGCAACCTCAAACTCTTGGGCTTAAGCGATTCTCTTGCCTCAACCTCCCAAGTACATGGGATGACAGGTGCCTGCCACAATGCTGGGCTATTTTTAGAGAAGGTCTCACTCTGGTTCAGGCTGGTCTCAAACCTGTGAGCTCAGGCAATCCACCCACCTTGCCTCCCAAGTGCTAGGATTACAGGCGTGAACCACTGTGCCTGGCCCTCTTTTTTTTCGTTGGAGTTTCACTCTATTGCCCTGGGTAGAGTGCTGTGGCATCAGCTCACAGCAACCTCAACTTTTTTTTTTTTTTTTGAGACGGAGCCTCAAGCTATCCCCCTGGGTAGAGTGCTATGGCATCACAGCTCATAGCAACCTCCAACTCCTGGGCTCAAGCGAGTCTCCTGCCTCCGCCTCCCAAGTAGCTGGGACCACAG
>CAUYQV010018548.1:0-22761 GCA_963574575.1 Galagoides demidoff
GTGGTCCTAGCTACTTGGGAGGTGGAGGCAGGAGACTCGCTTGAGCCCAGGAGTTGGAGGTTGCTATGAGCTGTGATGCCATGGCACTCTACCCAGGGGGATAGCTTGAGGCTCCGTCTCAAAAAAAAAAAAAAAAAAAAAGAAGAAGAAGTAGAGGACAATGTAGGGCTAAATACCACCTCATCACTCAACATAGCATTCTTTTTTTTATTTTTTGAGACGGTCTCAATCTGTCACCCTTGGTAGAGTGCTATGGCATCATAGCTCACAGCAACCTCAAACTCTTAAGCTCAAGATATCCTCTTGCCTTGGCCTCTCAAGTAGCTGGGACTACAGGTGCCCACCACATGCCTGATTAGTTTTTCTATTTTTAGTAGAGACGGGGTATCTCTCTTACTCAAACTGGTTTCAAATTCCTGAGCAAGATTCAAAAGCAATCCAGCCACCTCGGCCTCCCAAAGTGCTAGGATTATAGGCATGAGCCACATTCTTGATGGACATAACTTACGGGGCCTGGTAAATCAAACAGGTATCATCATTGCATAGTCTTTCCTCTATTCAAAACATGTGAAGTCCCAAACAAACTTACCTGACAGCAAACATGAATCATTATTTTGTAGGTGATGAAAAGGCTCTAAAACTGGCAGTGGTGACACTTACACAGCTCCATGAAAATATATACGGTAATGTCAATTATGCCTCCAAAAAGCTGCGATTTTAAAAATGAGTAACTTTTACTCTCCTGTTAGATTTCAGATGCACTAATTTTCCATTAGCCTTCTCAGGCTTTAATAGATTTCAAAAATACCCAGAAAAGCAGAGAAAGTACATTTTATTGGCGTGTAGGCCTAGCACAATCCAATTCAAATAAAACAGAACAAAGCACTTTATTTAAACTAATTGAATAAAATGTATAAACCATTTTTCTTAAGTTTATGTTTTGCCATCATCTGATTGTGTTCATGCAAATACAATCATCAAAACTATCCTTCTAAGCATATATAAAAGCACCACCTTTTATCTGCAGTACTTGATACATAAATTTCATTGTCAAAACACATCTGGCTTTAGCAATGTAAACATATTTGCTATAAGTAAACTTTAAATGGCAACAGTGAATGAGCCTAATGAATAAATCAAAATATAACTGAGCTTCACCGTGTTACATAATTAAACAACCTTATAATACTGTTTCAATATGAACCCCAACTTAATAAATTTCACAAAAAGGAAGCAGAAACAAAATGTGTAAACTCTCAAAGTAGTGTTAAAATATTGAAGGATAGAATGTAAAATTTACCTCAGAAAAACAAGGGGAAACCACCAAACCACGAAGCGAAAACCAAATGTGGTTTGTAGTGATAATGGTCTCTACCTGAAGGCTTCCTCCTCCCCGGGGACTCACTCTGCATGCTGACCAAATGATTCATTGGCTATGTCCCTTTAAATCAAATTTCATGTTTAGTCACGTAAGTTGGGTACTTTGTAGAAATTTCACATTTATTGTCAGTTGTGGAATCATTACCTCCAAGTTTTTTGTCTTTAAACTATTTTTCCAGATAACCAAAAACATTAAATTATCTTCATGAAAATTACCACTATAAAGTCCAATAATTCCTAAACAAATCATCAAAAAATAAAACTGCCTTAACAGAGTAAGTACAGAAAAAGTGTATATGTAAGTGCTGAAAATCAAAAAAAAGGAATAAACAAAATGTTCACATTTATCATTGTTCTTTTTTTTGTCCTTTACTTTCTGGCTAAAGTTAAGAAACGAGTTTTTAAAAGGTCACCACGAACATTCAGTGCTACTTTGGGTTTGTCTGCAATACACACTGAGATATTGAGAGTACAAAGCAGACTCTATTTTTACTTTTAAACATAATTCAGTTACAAAGACCTCAAATTTCTAAAACCAGTTATAATACTGTGGCAAGCAAAATAAATTTGTTCTTATTGCTCTCATTATATTCCAGCTTAACTTGCAAACGTGAATGTTTTTCAATATGTTGTCTCAAACCATACTAAAATAAAATAAAGTCTAGAGAGAGATCCCTGTTGGTTTCCACAGATATATTGAAAAAGGGAAAAAATGAAACTGGACTATTATTTCATCTTCTTAAACGTCCTTCACATGTTTAGCTCTTCAAGCAGCACTTGACACAGCAAGTTTCTTCAAGTGATCCATGAACACCTGTAAACTGACGTCATCCGTGAGAATCGGTGCTCCAGATTCCTAAGGAAAAGAAACACGATAGCTACAATTAAAACTCAGCCTTGGCATGTTTAAGCAAATGTTCAAAATGGACAAGGAAACCATTTTAAGTAAAGTAATGCTTATGCTCCTGTTGACTGAAGAATCTAACTGGTCTTTGTCCCTGACTTCTGGGAGGGAGAAGCTACAGCCTGCAATTCTCTAAGTCACGTCATTCACAGGCTGATGGGACTACACCTAAGTTAACGCTATGTGATGCACTGACTCAGGATGGGGGCCTCCAGAAAGGCCAACAACGGGGTCATCTGAGGGCTGGAGCTGAGGGGCAGCCTGACCTCCAGACCCTTTCTCCCTGGCATTTTAACAGAAAAGCCAGCTGGAAGGAAGCACACTCATAATATCATTTTTTAAACAGTATATGCTTATCAGGTTTTCAAGTCAATTTAATTCATTTCTGTCAGGTCCAGATAATTACCAAGAGTTAGGAGAAATCCTAATAGCCATTCAATAAAAAATGTGTTGACAGAATGACCTTTATAACCTAATCCATTAATGGTGAAATTTTACTAAACTAATGGAAAGTATTTCTAGCATTTATATCCGAATTTTTCATTTTTCTTCTGATATTCAATTTATTTATTAATAAATATGAAAAGTCTATAACAGGAAATTAAGTAATTTTCAGAGGCGATCACCAAGTCAGTGGCAAATGTGAGGTAAGAATTTACAGCTCCTGTGGGTCCAGCCTGGCACAGCACGGACATGCCATGACCTCTCCTGAATAAAGGAAAATCAATTTATAATGTCAATCCATAAGAACCTGAAAAACTTGACAACGAAGGGAGACAAAAGCACCGACTACCCATATGACTTGGTTTTTTAGTTTGTTTGTTTTTGTTTTTGTTTTTCCTTTTTTAAGAAACAGCATCTCTAAAAAAAAAAAAAACCCAATGGGGGGTGATCATAGCTTACATAGCTCACTGCAGCCTCAAACTCCTGGGCTCAAGCAATCTTCCTGCTTCAGCCTTTCATTAGCTAGGATTACAGGCACACCACCATGCACATTTAATTTTATATATATATATATATATGGTCTTGTTACATTGCTGGTCACAAATTCCTGGCCTCAACAAATACTCCTGCCTCGGCCTCCCAAAGTGCCGGGTTTACAGATGTGAGCCACCGAACCCCGCCCCTGTATGACTTTGAAGAAAGACGTTACTTAACCTGTGTCTTAGTTTCCTCATCTGTAAAATAAGGATAATGATAAAATCTATCGTCCACAGTTGTTACGATGATTTACATGAGCTACACTGTATAAAGCAAATAGAACAATCCCAGAAACACATTTTAGCTATTTTTATTATTCCTTCTTTTGAAAACCCTATTATAATACTGAAATACTTCTCCTTATTATTCTACATTCACAGTTAACTCAGAGAAGCACAGGTCTCAAAATGTGACCTAAACCAGTAACAACCTGATGGTTCTTGCTCTCTAATTCCTGTAACTATGCTTAATTTTGTTTTCATTTTATACCTGTTTTCTACTTCAAGTCACTCAATCCCAGATCTTTTTTTCCTAGTCGTGGATTTTCTAATTTATATACTTCAGAATTTTCACACTTGAAATTATAAATACTAATCCTCAGCTCAATTTTATCAAAAATTAGCAGTTGGTTGATTTCAATTTTTCAAATGGGCCCCTTTTCCAATTACAATATTTGAAGATCAAGCAGAATGGTACAGGCTCTACATGACTTAGCATTTGAGGCTCAACAGCAACAGAGGCTCTGGGAGCAGCACAGCAGCTGTGTGGCAGTGGTGCCCTCTTCAGGCCATTCATGGGTAATACTTATCACTGGGTACTTGGATTTCTGACAAACTCCGCAGATCCCAGATTCCATTAATATTTAGTAAAACGCTTGGCTGCTAAAGTTAATTCCCTAAATTACAATCATCAAGTTAGCGTACTTATTAAAAATTCTTGTCTGGAGTCTGAAAGGCCTGGGTGAAACAGGCAACAAATCTGAATAATGCCACAGTTTAGCTTTGCGACCTCAGGTAAGACATACTGAACATATAGGAGCTTCAATTTCCTCTTCTGAAAAATAAGGTTAATAGCACCCAACTTGTAGAAGCTGTTAAACAATTAAATGAGAATACATAAAAATCTTATCATGATGACCATGAAGCTATAGATCAATTTAGTAATTATTATAATTATGAAAATATTATTTCTCATAAAAATCAGGCATCCAGAAGACCCTAGGGACCAGGCCCAGTGGGCTCACACCTGTAAATCTAGCACTCTGAGGCCAAGGCAGGTGGACTGCTTGAGCTCAAGAGTTCAAGACAAGCCTGAGCAAAGCAAGACCCCCCCCCCCCGCCTACTAAAAAGCAGAAAAACTAGCCAGGTGTTGTGGCAGATGCCTATAGTCCCAGCTACTTGGGAGGCTGAGGGAACAGGACCACTCAAACCTAGGAGTTGGAGGTTGCTGTGAGCTATGACACGATAGCACTCTAACTTGGGTGACAGAGTGAGACTCTGTTTCAAAAAACCAAAAAGAAAACCTTAGGCTCTTGTTTATTCCTCTAATGCCCTCACTTCTAAGTAGTAATAACTAAACTCCAAAGTTTAAAAATAGGTTTTCTTTCCCAAGTTAAACATCTGATCTTTAGGGAGAAAATGTTTTTCCATTGTTAACAGTGAAAACGAACAGCTAATATTCACTTGAGTATTACAGTCCACGTGAAGCACATACGGTTACTAAACTGTGTGGACAAGGAAGCAAAGGCAAAGAGAAGTTGGGTAGTTTATACTCCCACCACCAGCCCTCCTCACTTCCACAATTAAGTTAAAACCACCTCACCTTTCAAAATTTTTAGACTTTGGATTTAAATTATTTATCTTGATCACAAAACCTCCTAAACTCCTAAGCACCAACACAGAACCCCCATACTCTAAAGTCTGCTCTCACCCATCCAGATCTGCTCTACTCCACGGATGTTATGTTTAAGCTACTGTGGAGTCAGAAATGAAAGTGACAATTATTGCCCTCACATAATTTAAATCTAACAGAAGACATAAGGGCCACAGGAAATGGAGGTGGAAAGAGGTGTGATGGGATATTACATAAATCTGGTCATGCAACCATAGGAAGGAAGGTGTTATGGTTTGAATGTTTGTCTCCTCTAAAACTCACACTGAAATTTTATCTCCAGTGTAGCAGTACTGAGAGGAGGGGGTCTTTAAAACATAACTGGGTCATGAGGACTCTGCTCTCATGAATGGATTATAATCCACTCATGGATTAACAGATTATCATTGAAGTGGGACCATCGGCTTTATAAGAAGGAGACCTGAGCTGCTAACACGCCCAGCCCTGTTACAGGTGATGCCCTGCACCACCTCAGGACTCTACAGAGAGTCCCCACAAGCAAGAAGGCCCTCACCAGATGCAGCTCCTCAACCCCAGACTTCTCAGCCTCATAACTGTCAGAAATAAATTTATTTCCTTTGTAGTTACTTACTTTCAGGTATTCTATTCTAAGCAGCACAAAACAGAGTATAGAAGAGTTTTATGGATTCAGTGACCCTTGAGGGACAGGTAGGATATGTCCAAGAACCTGCTCAGTGTATTCAGAGTGCGGTGAGAAGTCTAGTTTGGCTAAAAGAACTACATAATAGTTAAAGATAGAAAAAAACATTTGGGTCATGCCAGAAAGGACTCTCAATAGCAATATAAAGGGTTTATATATAATTCTACAAGAGATTATGAAAGATTTCGGAGCTAGCATTCAGGACTACTAAATTAGAGAGACTATTCTGGCCACTGCCAAAATAAGAGAAAAAAAATTGAAGCGCCGAGACCAGTTAGCAGGTAATTCCATGTCCATATGAAAAGTAAAGAGAATGTGACTTCAGTTAGTGACACAGAAAGAAGGGAAAGATAGGAAAATAGGGCAAAGCATTTGTGAGTAATGGGAGGCAGAAAGAAGAAATGGCAAAAGCCTGAAGTCCTAAGCCTTGAGAAGAGTGAGGCCTTCTGTAAAAACAGGAAATTAGGAAGAAGATCGTGGTTGAAGAGAGGTCAAGTTGGGTCATTACACTTTATGAAATGTCTACAGGAAATTCAAGTGACATGCACCAGACAATTATAGAAACTCAAGTCCATAGCTCAAAGTGAAGCCAAGCAAAAGACAGAGATTTGCCAGTCAGCCTTCTGATGAAAGCTGATGCCACCAAAGTGGAAGCAAAGAAACAGTGAATGCTGAGAAATCAGGACAAAGTTTTGAGATACTTCCACATTGAAAGGGGAGGGGCCTTAATTGCAGCTATGGCTTCATTTACCTTCTACCCAACCGGGTCCCAGAGTTAGTCAATTAACACCG
This sequence comes from Galagoides demidoff, assembly GCA_963574575.1. NCBI lineage: Eukaryota > Metazoa > Chordata > Mammalia > Primates > Galagidae > Galagoides > Galagoides demidoff. The sequence goes on from CAUYQV010018548.1 coordinate 6,610, forward strand.
CTCTGAATTATTCTACCCTCTTTCTAATTTCTTTCTCATTTCTAGTCCTGAATTACCCGCCCCCCCCCCCCAGTCTCTCAGCTTTCATCCAGCGTCTGACCTACAGAGCATGGTTAAAGAGCACTACGGAAGCACACTCTAGAAATTTTAAATAAATAAATGGGCCCTCACTACTGCTGCAAAAGCCTTTTAGTCATTCACTGTTGATTTCTTATATTCCTTAAACCTGTTTTTAATCTTTTCCATTTTTCAGTCCTTAACCTAGCCTTTCTCACTCTTAAAATGATCTATTACTGAAAAGAAATGGCAATTACCCAATGTGAGCTTTCACTCCACCCCACAAGCTTCCTGTCTCCACCCTCTTCTCACCTTTTGCTTTTGCAGAAACACCCTGCCTCCTTCCCGAGCTTCACCCTCCTTAGTGCTTGTGATCATCCTGTCTCCTGAGGATCTTAAACATCTGGTTTTTGTGTCTTCCCCACATTGGCTCCTTACACCTGATCTACAGGAAAATTCTGTGCTCTTATTCTAATAACAACCATCTACCTACCCTATTATTTATCCTCAGGTTAAATTTGCCAAAGAATCACTTACTGTAATAAGCTATACTTCACCACCAATTCTTTATGATCTATCTTACCCAACCCACTATATTAAAACTACTTACAAAAGGCCACAAATGATGTAGTCATCTGGGCTAGCCCTCAAGTCCAAGCACCATCCCTCCTTTAGCTCTCTGCTCTCCTCATACAAGCATTTACTGTGATGACCTTAAGTATCACTTTATACTGAACTACTTATTTCACATATATTCTGTATTCAAATTTCACAATCATCCCAATTATGTTGTAGTAGCTGTCTTCTCCCTCTCAGCCAAAATCCAGTCAGAATTTCAAATTTCTTCTAATCAAGTACCACGGAGTCTACTTTTGAAATATCTCCCAAATCTATTCCTTTTCACCCTCTTGCCTTCATCCCCTCTCACCTGGATAACTTCAGTTAATATAGTTTCAGGCTACAAAATGCTACAAATTAATCTTAGATTCAACTATACTATCTAAGACTGTAAGTCCAAAAACCTTCAAGGACTCTCAATTCCTTCCCAAACAAAGAGTCAACTTCTTTGTCCCATACTACTGTCTACCTAGAATTCCCTTCCTCATGCAACTTCCATTTACTGAAACAATAACCATTCTTTACAGTAAACATCCCTTTTATCTGAACTTTTCTCTAATCACACATGTGCCCTCATCCCTTCTTCCTCTTCTAGAAATCCCTGTAATACTTTATATTTTTCTAAAGTCACATATCTCATTCTGTCCTGTATTTTCCTTAGGTATGTATCTTTTTTTTTTTTTTTTTTGAAACAGAGTCTATGTCACGCTCAGTAGAGTGCTGTAGCATCACAGCTCACAGCAATCTCAAACTCTTGGGCTTAAGCAATTCTCTTGCCTCAGCCTCCCAAGTACTGGGACTACAGGCACCTGCCACAACACCCAGCTATTTCTGTTGTTGTTGTTGCAGTTGTCATTGTTGTTTAGCTGGCTCAGGCCGGGTTTGAACCCACCAGCTTGGGTGTATGTGACCCAACACCCTACCCATGGACCTACAGGCACCATCCCTAGATATGTATCTTATCTCTAATACTGGACTACAAGCTCTTCAGAGGCAGGGATGGTAACTGTGTGCCCTGAAGTACAAGTACAGATTCCTGTACATATAGAGCACTCAACAAATCCTGATGTGGTATATTAAAAGGACTTGGGCGGCACCATAGCTCAGTGGGTAGGGCCCTGGTCACATACACCAAGGCTGGCAGGATCAAACGCAGCCCAAGCCACCTAAAATCAACAATGACAAGTGCAACAAAAAAACAGCTAGGCATTGTGGTAGGTCCCTGTGGTCCCAACTACTTGGGAGGCTGAGGCAAGAGAATTGCTGAAGCCCAAAAGTTTGAAGTTGCTATGAGCTGTAATGCCACATTACTCTACCAAGGGGACATAGTAAGATTCTGCCTCAAAAAAAAAAATAGATAAATAAATAAATAAAATAAATAAAAATAAAAGGCAGGACTTATACCAAATTAAGTTTTATCGGTACTGATTTGTAGGCTTCCCACTTCTGCTCAACTACAATCCCTGACCTCTCTTGGCTTTTTGTGACCTTTTGTGGTTGGGTGGGGGGCTACCATTAAGCTTCAATTATCATTCCTGTCTTAGACACTTTATTGCTATTTGTCTCAGGGTGTGGCACTCATCTTGAAATAGGAAGGGGTTCTCTCTATTTGAAAGGATCACTTTTTTATTTTCTATGGTGCTACCAAATATTAATTCTGTTTTCTACTCTTATTTTTTCATTACTTTTCCAACAGAAATCATTACTAAATACATGTGAAAAATATAGCTTTCACCAAAATAACAAACTACAATAAATACACAAAGAAATAACTTTTAAGAACTGCTATTTACACTTACCTGCCCCCAGGCATACATATTATTGTGAGTCTGTGAAGGGTTGACTTTTGAAAGCAGGAAACGGGCCTTAGAAGCAAAGAAGAAATAACATTATCATTACTATCAAAAATATATTTAGTTAATGTAAGTTCAATGAATACAATATATCATCTAAAATAAATTTTATTTAATGTACTGGTAAATTAATTTTATTAAGTTAACTTTTTAAATTAGCTGAATTTTCAAATGTTATAAATAAATAATAAATGGACCCTCTTCTCTCCAAATTGTAACTTCATAATAACAAAGAAATTAAGTCCAAAACTCAGCATACAAAAATTAGGTACATAACAATTATGACAAGGTGTGAAAATACTAGTTACTTGGTTTGAAACATTATCAGAAGTTTAAAAACCCCCAAAATGATAAAAATAAAAACCATGAAAATTGGCTCCATGCCCGTAACACAGTGGTTATGGCACCAGCCACATACACCGAGGGTGGAGAGGGTGGTGGGTTTGAACCTGGCCTGGGCCAGCTAAACAATGACAACTGCAACAAAAAAATGGCCAGGCATTGTGGTAGGTGCCTATAGTCCCAGTTGCTTGGGAGACTGAGGCAAGATAACCTCTTGAGCCCAGAAGTTTGAGGTTGCTGTGAGCTATGACACCACAGCACTCTACCAAGGGTGACGTAATAAGACTATGCCTCAAAAAAAAAAAAAAAAACCATGAAAATCTATATGTAAATCTACATGTTCTTTTTCTTGAAACAATGACTCTCAAACTTTTTTAGCCCAACATTTTACCCATCCACCCACTGTGGCTTATCATCCAGAAAACAGTAACCAGAATAAAAGAGGAAAATGGCAGTTCATTCACATGGTCAGACATCAGTGAGAGAACTAGTCAAATTTTTAATACATGCTAGAAGAACATAGGCAGTCATATCTTTTAAAATTTAACATTACACAAATCATTTTCTACTCTCCAAGTAACTACTTTAAGACAACAGTAGAGAGCACTGGCCCTCGAGTGAGAACACCGGATTCAAATCCCAGCTTCTCATTTACTGTTGCCCTGGCGGTAAGTAACCCAAGTCTCAGTTTTACTATCTGTAAATGGAAATGGCAATTGAATTCTTATGAGGATCAAATGAGATAATGCATGTAAAACTACTTTGCAAACTCTCAATACATGACAGCTTCTATATAAATACAATAAAACCTTAATAATAATTGCTATCATTTCTAAATAACAGTTATTAATATTTGCAGCCTATTTTGCAATACTATGCTAGGAACTAGGGAATACAAAGCATGGTCTCTGCCTTCAAGAAGCAAGCGAAGGGCCCAGTGTGGTGGCTTATACCTATAATCCTAGCATTCTGGGAGGCTGAGGCAGGTGGATTGCCTGAGCTCATGAGTTTGAGACCAGCCTGAGCTAGAGCCAGATCCCATCTCTAAAAATAGCTGGGCATTGTGGTGGGCGCCTGTAGTCCCAGCTACTCAGGAGGTGGAGGCAAGAGAATCGCTTGGGCCTAAGAATTGAGGTTGCGGTGAGCTATGATGCCATAGCACTCTACTGAGGATGACAAAATGAGACTCTGTCTCAACAAAAAGAAAAAGAAAAGCAAGTGAAGCCAACTTGTAACAACTTATAATTAATGTTAACTAACAATTAACTCTGACAAGAATTACAAGGAAGAAATATAAGAAGTACCTTATGAGTATATGTTAAGGAGTCCTACCTTAGCCTTCTCAATGGTTCAAAGTGTCTACAATTATATGAATCTATACATTATTTAATCCTCATAACCCTAAAATCCACAGAACCTTTTTCATCAAACCATGATGCTTTTTTATTACATGACAATTTACTTTCAAGGAAACTGGGCCTGGGTATGATAGCTCAAGTTTATAATCCCAGGACTTTGGGAGGCCAAGGTGACTGCCCAGAAGCTGGATGTTATAGTGAGCTATGATGGTGCCACTGCACACAAGTGTGGGTAACATAATAAAACTCTGTTTCTTAAAAATAAACAAATAAGGCTAGGTACAGTGGCTCACACCTAGCACTCTGGGAGGCTAAGGTAGGAGGATCCCTTGAACTCAGGAGCTGGGAGACCAGCCTGAGCAAAAGCAAGACCCTGTGTCTACTAAAAATAGAGAAAACTAGCTGGGTATTATGATAGACACCTACAGTCTCAGCTACTAGGGAGAATAAGGAAAGAGAATCACTTGAACCCAGGAGTTTGAGGTTGCTATGTGCTAGGCTGAGGGCACAGCACTCTAGCCTGGGACAACAGGGTGAGACTCTGTCTCAAAAATGTACATATAGGCTCGGCACCTGTGGCTCAAGCGGCTAAGGCGCCAGCCACATACACCTAAGGTGGTGGGTCTGAATCCAGCCCGGGCCCACCAAACAACAATGATGGCTGCAACCAAAAAACAGCCAGGCGTTGTGGTGGGTGCCTGTGGTCCCAGCTACTTGGGAGGCAGAGGCAGAAGACTTGCTTGAGCCCAGGAGTTGGAGGTTGCTATGAGCTGTGATGCCACAGCACTCTACCCAGGGGGACAGCTTGAGGCTCTGTCTCAAAAAAAAAAAAAATTTACATATAAAGGGGCAGCGCCAGTGGCTGCCCCATATGCCAAAGGTGGCAGGTTCAAACCCAGCCCCGGCCAAAAACTGCAAAAAAAAAAAAAAAAAAAAAAAAGAGCTGCAAAAATGTACCTATAAATTAATAATAAAAATGAAATATTTTCTAGAAAACTAGAATGATATCATGAGGAAAATGGAAAAAAGTTATCACAAATTTCATCCTTATAGGCTTTATCTGTATATAAACAGCTTTAAGAAACTTCACAGTTGCGTACCACCACAATGCCATCCTGGCCCTGCTAAGAGAGCTAGGCTGGAGGCAGAAAATGCAGGAAACTGCCAGCATTAGGCACTAGTCGATACTGTTATTACTTTGTTCTCAAAGCTACTATAAAAAGCAAGCAACCTTCTCCTCCTGCCTCCTTCCCTTTCTGTTTACCTTGTGAAGCAATGTATTCAAATTAAAGTCAGATGGCTAAGAAACACACACACAGGCTTGGTGCCTGTAGCTCAGCAGCTAGGGCACCAGCCACATACACTGGAGCTGGTGGGTTCAAATCCAGCCTAGGCCCGCCAAACAATAATGATGGCTGCAACCAAAAAATATCCAGGCATTGTGGCAGGTGCCTGTGGTCCCAGCTACTTGGGAGGCTGAGGCAAGAGAATGGCTTAAGCCCAAGAGTTTGAAGTTGCTGTGAGCTATGATGCCACAACACTCTACAGAGGGCAACATAATGAGACTCTGTCTCAAAAAAAAAAAGAAAGAAAGAAAGAAAGACACACACAGTCAAACGAACACTACTTACCTGGCTGCCCCCATGTTCAGTGTCAATGTATCTCGGCATTGGAAACCTAGAGTGAAGAATCTCCTGTGCATCATCCACTGGGGCTTGCAGAAGGTGGCGGAAATTTTCATATTCTGGCATGTCCTGGTATCCTGACTTCCGCCACTGCGCTATGGTCTAATTTTGAAAAAATAAAGGAAATTACTTTTAATCTCTCGCCCATCTAAAGATCTTAAAAGAAGAAATTTTTTGATTAATTTTGCTTTTAAGCAAATTTTCTGAATCTTCAGGAAGAAAATCAGAGAATGTGATTCTATCATGTCAGTTTTTTAAGTTACAAATGCTAATTTCAGTAGAACACATATTCTTAAGTAAACAAATGCAGTATTAGGATATTTCTTCTCTTTGAAAGAAAAATTAAATAATACTTACATAAGCCAGAAAATTTTTAAAACATTATCAAACGAATATTAGCTAAAAGCTATCTACTTAAGTTTATGGTATGTGAGGAAGGGGAATTTTTTACAAGAGATTCCCCAGAGACTTCAAAATTAACCAACCTACTATTGTGAAGTCTTTACCAATGAAATCACATTCTGTCAAGACATATAAACAAAAAGGTCAATAACAGCAACAACATTAAAAGGTACCTGTAGAAGAGCAACAGAACCAATTCTTTAACTAAGGTAAATGGCTCTAAAAACCATTAATTAATTAAATCATTCAAAAATTTAAACCTGGTGTGGTTTCTAAGTTTGTTGAATCAGTCAATATACATATTTTTATGGCTATATACTTCTGCACTTCTGATCCTTCCTTTAAGGACATTAAATAGCTATGTGAAAAAGAAAAATTTACTGTAAAAATAAATGAAAAACAAAATACCAAGCTCTGTCAGTATTACAGTTATTATTCTTAAAGGATCTCAGAAACTGGTATCTATTAAAAATAATCAAAAAATACTAATAATCAAATCTCTAAAAAGTTCTAGATAGTCACTATTTAAAAGGATATTTTGAGTAATACCTTTACTTTTATGGTGCAAATCTAAAATCATTTACAATTAATGTAACTGGAAAAATAAATCAGGACAAGTTATTAAATACCAGACTATAAGCTTGAGAGCAGGCCTATGAGAAAAAGAGCCTCTTTATCTTCCAAACCATCCAGAGGACAGTGATTTTTTATACAGAGGAAGCATTTAAATACTGGCTAAATGTATACAAGCAGGAATGGATTTAGTTCTGTGAAATGTCTGGATTAAAGCTTAATGCCCACTTAAATATTCTGTTCTTTATCACCATTTATCATTCCAATTAAATGAAGTTATAAATTTTAATTCACTCATGCTTTAAATGAGTTTTTAAGATCATGTGGAACACTGTGATAAATAACTTTGTATAATGAACATAAACTAATGAAAAGCCAGGCACTGACAAAGGCTGGATCTTTCCCTCTCAATGTTTTCAGGTAAAACTCTCTCATACGCCTATGTCTATGTCAATGTTTTACTTCCACCTAAATAACCAGAGTTGGATCGATTATAACCGAAGTCTAAAAAATCCATGGAAGGAAGAATCACATTTTATATGGATTTTATAAAACCAGAAATAAAAGTTTATCATAGATGAATCACAAGCCACATAATAAAGGGTAAAAAAAACTTCCCTGAGTAAAAAGACTTTACACACATAGCTTTAAGTGCTTTGAAATCTTACCTCACCGTGATAAATCAAAATCTGGAAGAATGTGTCCATGAGCAGAATACGATCGGCAAGAATACTACTGCTGTCGAGGAGGACCGGCTACACGCAGGGACCAGGAGAAAGAGGAAAACGGAAGGGAATTACTAGAAAACACAAAACAGACCTTCCCAGGAACATTTTCTAAATTGTAAATTTATATTTTATTGCTTTAAATCTCTTGCTATTATGAATTCTTACCATGAATTTTCATTTTTTGCTTGGGACCCCTAGCACAGTGGTTAGGGCACTGGCCACATACACTGAGGTTGCCAGGTTCGAACCCAGCCTGGGCCCACTAAACAACAACAACTACAACCAAAAAATAGCCGGGCGTTGGCTCAGCGCCCATCAGAGCACAGTGGTTATAGTGCCGGCCACATAACTGAGGCTGGCAGATTCAAACCCAGCCCAGGCCAGCTAAACAACAATGACAACTGCAACAAAAATATAGCCATGTATTGTGGTGGGCTCAAGTAGCTACTTGGGAGGCTGGGGCAAGAGAATCACTTAAGCCCAAGTGTTTGAGGTTGCTGTGAGATGTGACACCACGGCATTTTACCAAGGACAACATAGTGAGACTCTGTCTCAAAAAAGAAAAGAATTTTGATTTCCCAAGGACTCTCTTTAAAGTGAGGTAACAAACAATTACAAAACAAAGTCAAGTCATGAGGAAATCCAGGTCACTCCTAAGCATGAAGATGGCCCCAATGAGAGAAATGTTCTGCCTAGGACAGAGCAGACTCAGAGCAACAGGAAAACAGTTCTGCACATGAAGTGAAGGGAGGAGCCTGGGCCAATAACATCACCAACTCGGGTGTCACATGCACAAAGACAGTAATTAAAGCTATGGGATTAGACCTCATCTCCCAGGGAAGGCCAGGCGGTGAGCCCTGAGCATGCCAACATTAGAAGTCTGAAAGGGAAAAGCAACAGAAGAGGACTGAGAAGCACCAGTGAAGAGCAGAAAACCAGGCAGGTGCAGAAGGGTCCCAGAAGCCTAGAGGAAAAGGTTTTCAAAGGTTTTACCGAGTCCTCGCTAGGTAAATGCTATTTAGAGCTCTGGCAAGAAGTAGGATATTGGTGGTCCTGATAAAGGGGGTTCAGTATAATGTTAGGGACAAAAGCCTGAGTAATACAGGTGGAGAAGAGGATGTGAGATGACAAAGTATGGACAACAAATAACCATTCTGAGTTTAACTACGGCCAGGAGCAGAGAAATAGGGTGGCACTTAGAGAAGACACGTTGTCTTGGTGGGTTTTTTTGTCAGTCTCTTCTTTTAAAATGTGTGTCGTTTCTGTGTGAAGGAGAATGATCTATATGAGCAGAAAGTGACGATTCAGGAGAGAAAGACAATTCCAAAATCAAAGCCTTAAGGAAATCAAACTAATGGGATTCATGGATTAAATGGAAAGACTAAAATTTAATAGGAGCAGCCACTAGGGATAGCAGGATTCCAATTTTCTTCTAAACACTATTCTACACTTTCCAGTGGTCTACAATTTACATGTATTATTCCAAAATAAGAATAAAAAAGTTATTTCTAAAACTTACTTTCTTCATTCAAAGAACTACAAGGCCAAAATATGTAGCTAGACCAACATATTAAAAATATGTATTTTTCCAGCCAGGGGTATACCTGTAGTCCTTAACTACTTGAGAGGCTGCGGCAAGAGGATCACTTGAGCCCAGGAAGTTCAAGACCAGGCTGAACAATATAGCAAGACACTGTCTCAAAAAATATGTCTTTCTCTAGAAATATTTGACCAATTACTTAAAAATTACAGTCACAAAAAAAAAATTTTACCCACTATTTTACAAAACAGTGAAGATAACAACATATGAGACCATTAGTCAACACATATTATAAATACTCTCTACCCAAGTAGCTGGGACTACAGGCATGCAGCCCCATGCCCAGCTAATTTTTTTACTTTTTGTAGAGACTGGGGTCTCCCTATGCAGCTCAGACTGGTCTTGAATTCCTGTCCTCAGTGATCCTCCTGCCTTGGCCCCATCATGTGCTAGGATCACAGGTGTGAGCCATATGCCAGCCCTCAGCTGCTTCCACTTTTTTAAGGCTACGTATTGAAGTGACAGACCAATTTACTTTTCTTTCTGCCCCTCTTACCTCCGGGGGTCCACTAAAAGAATAGGCATACAGAATCGGTTGAATCATGATTAGAGACTGGGTCAGATCTTGACGCATGAAGTGGTGACGATAATACGAACTCTCATCAGGACTATTGTTAAAAACTTGCAAGAAAGGAGATCTTCTTAAATGAAACATAAACTACAAGACAAAACATGTGAGATAGGTTTTACTGGTTTTAATGCTGTGACAGGAGTTTAATATTAACATAAGCATAGGATTACCACAATTAACAGAATAAAACAAGTTATAGTAAGAACATTCTAAATTATATTTCTCAGAAAACAATCTTATTCATAATAACAGCTTCTAAAAAATGTAATTCTAGGCTCGGCGCCTATGGCTCAAGTGGCTAAGGCGCAAGCCAAATACACCTAAGGTGGCGGGTTCGAATCCAGCCCGGGCCCGCCAAACAACAGTAATGGCTGCAACCAAAAAATAGCCAGGCGTTGTGGCCGGCACCTGTGGTCCCAGCTACTTGGGAGGCTGAGGCCGGAAACTCACTTGAGCCCAGGAGTTGGAGGTTGCTGTGAGGAGTGAAGCCATGGCACTCTACCCAGGGGGATAGCTTGAGACTCTGTCTCAAAAAAAAAAAATGTAATTCCAGGGTGGCACCTATGGCTCAGTGGATAGGGCATCAGCCCCCTATGCCAAGGGTGGCCTATTCAAACCCAGCCCCAGCTAAAGTGCAACAAAAAAATAGCCAGGCATTGTGGTGGGTGCCTGTGGTCCCACCCACTCGGGAGACTGAGGCAATGGAATCGCCTAAGTACAGGAGTCGGAGGTTGCTATGAGCTGTGACGCTACGGCACTCTACCAAGGAAGACAAAATGAGACTTTGTCTCTTAAAAAAAAAAAAAAAGTAATTCTACAATAATAAAAACAGAGAAAGAGTCGCGACTCAAAAGGAAAAAAAATAAGGACAAAACACCTTGCTCAAATCTAAGTTATATAGAGGCTAATGCCAGGCACTACTTTATTGCTATTCTTGGTTTTTACTCCTCATCCTTCTGACCACATCGCTGAGCTTTTTTATTATTACTTTTTTAATTATTGCCACCCCACCACCAAAAGGTCCTAAGAGAAAAAAAAAAAAACTTTTTGAATGGCTTTCAAAAAATTGCACTGAGAGGCCAGGCCCAGTGGCTCACACCTATAATCCCAACTCTCTGGGAGGCCCACGCAGGTGGATTGCCTGAGCTCACACAAGACCAGCCTGAGCCACAGTGAGACCTCACCTCTTAAAAATAGCCAGGCATTGTGGCAGGCACCTATAGTCCCAGCTACTTGGGAGGCTGAGGCAAGAGTATCATTCGAGCCCAAGAATTAGAGGTAGCTGTGAGCTATGACACCACAACACTCTACCAAAAGTGACAAAGTGAGACTCAGTCTGCAAAAAAAAAAAAATCTACAATCCACATAATTTGTTAATATTTAAAGTTTTCACTCTCACTTGGCGCCTGTACCTCAGTGGCTAGGGTGCCGGCCACACACACCAGAGCTGGCGGATTTGAACCCAGCCTGGGCCTGCCAAACAACAATGACAACTGCAACCAAAAAATAGCTGGGTAATGTGGCAGGTACATGTAGTCCTAGCTATTTGGGAGGCTGAGGCAAGAGGAAAAAAAAAATGGAGAGGGAAATAAAAAAAAATACATATTTGGGTGGTGCCTGTGGCTCACTGAGTAGAGCACCAGCCCCATATACTGAGGGTGGAGGGTTTAAACACAGCTCCAGCTAAACTGCAACAAAAAATAGCCGGGCATTGTGGCAGGTGCCTGTAGTCTCAGGAGGCTGAGGCAAGAGAATCGCCTAAGTCCAAGAGCTGGAGGTTGCTGTGAGCTGTGATGCCACAGCACTCTACTGAGGGCGACAAAATGACACTCTCTCTAAAAGAAATAAATAAATAAAAGTAAAGTTTTTACTCTCTAAGAAACAGTCTCCAGACTTCATTTTACTACTCCTTTCTCCTTTCACTTTCTCCCTCTCCACTCACTCCTCACATTAAAGAGGTCAAAGGGAGAGCATTAGGCCTGAGTAAAGGACAGTTGCATTGGGTCTCTGATACCGTCAACAGGGTACTTCCATTTGTCTTGAGTCACTTATCTTAAATTCCCTCAGCCCTCAAATCCCCCAGCTGCCTACATACTGCTCCTGCCTGGACTCTCAATATTTCTGTCCCTCCCTACACAGTCTCTCCCAATAGAAAAGCTATTTCTGGGTCCTCCTCTTCCTATTTCCAGCAGAGGGCAAAAGAGGAGATGAGACACCCAGATTGTCTCTGAAGATCTATATAACCCTAACGAAAAGGCTTAGCGTAGGGAAAAAGAGAAACAAAGGAAAATCCTCATTTCTTTTCCTACTAGTTTCTGCCAGGAAAGTGAGCCCTGAAAATGTCCAAACCAGAATGGATTTTGGCTGCCTTAAGACAAATAAATCCTGCCTTTTCCAGAGTCTCCAAAACCTCACCAAGAGGTTTAGGGAAGTCTCCCTCTATAATCATGAAGATCACAAATCCATAAAGGATCTTCAAAGAAACAGAGTAGCTCTAAAAAGATAGCTAAACCTTTAGACAAAGTTTTCATGGGCAAAAGTTTAAATTTCCTTATTTCAATATTAATTCTCCTTCCAAGCTGAGCTAAAATGCCACCTCCTCTAAAAATGCATCAAACGCTCCATTTGGAAGAATTTCTTTCACTGTCCTTTAAATCTGATGCATCTCTTGCAGCATTTCTCCCTGTCTGTGCTGAGCTCTTCGTGTGTATTCAGGTCTCACACTTCAGACCCAGAGAGCTCCCCGGGAGCGGGATCCACGTCAGTCATCTTTATACCCCTGAAGCTCCTTGCACACAGCACTCTAAAAAAAGCTTTTAAAAATATCATCAAATCAACAGAAAGATAGAAGGACAGATTCCTCTGCTCCAACTGGAAAATATTCTGTAAGATAAATCAAATTTGTTTCTTTTCTGTTGACCTGGGATGGCCTCATAAAATTCTCAGGTGATGATAGCTTGTTGCAAGACTAGGTAACCTGTAAAATTACCTCAGAAGGAGTCCTATTGTTTGATGCCACTATAAACAGATTCCCCTATATCAGAGAAAAGCTAAGGAGACTTCAATTCTACCCACTGTTCTAGTGATAATTTCTTTTCACCACAAATAAATGACTCTTTGCAAGGCCAAAATTACTACAAACTTCTCACAATATAATGTTAATTTCCTAGCTATCTGAAAACTTACTTAACCAAAAGAATAACCCAAATGTAAGTCCTATAAGATAAAATAATAAAAGACAACAGGAAAAATTAGACCCAATATGGCTGTCAACACAGGAAGACAATATGGACCTTTATCTACTTACCTGTGGATAAAGGGAGAAAGTTTCTGAAAATCTGAAGGAACTTGGATCATCTTTATGATACTCTCCGAATTTCTGACACTAAATAAAATAAAATGTGTTAATAATCTATTTCTAAAATTATTTTATGACTTACCAAGAGACTAATTAAAACTAAAGAAAAGCATTTAAATTTCAGAAACAATACCAGGTGTTGTATCAGGCACCTGTAGTCCCTGCTACTAGGAGGCTGAAGCAAGGGGATCACTTGAGCCCAAGAGTTTGAGGTTGCTGTGAGCTATGATGCCATGCCACTCTATCAAGGGGGACAACGTAAGCCTCTGCCTCAAAAAATAATAATAAATGAATAAATGAATAAATTTCAGAAACAATATATTGATCTAATGCAATAACAACTCACCATAAAATGTCTGATTTTTTTTAACTAATGTTTCTTATAGCAAATGCTCTTAGATAATAACCCGAAAAGCTCCACATGTGCCCCTTAAGACTCATCCTAAAGATGATAAAAGCCATTCGGTATGCCAGAAACAATTTATCAAAAAGGAGGGTCAGAGAGACCAAAAGGCAATCTGCTAAACAAAGAAGAAAACAAAAAGGCAGAAATCAGGAAAGGGAGCATGAGGGAGACACCTACAGCAGCGACAGAGAAGTAGGCAAGCCCTCTGAGATAATGTGGAGAATTAAGTGAGATCCCTCCATGAGACGCTGCCCAGCGCGGTGACCAGCACTTACTAAGCACACAGACTAACAGCTTCCCCTCCTGATACAAATATTATACTTTCCGGAAATTTTTCTTTTTTAAAATACTAACGGGGATACAAGTGTTTTTGTTACATGAATACCTTCCTTAACGTTTAAGACAGGGCTTTTGGTAAGGCAAGGTTTATCATAGTAGTTGCATATAAATCATGGGCAAAAATAACTAGCAAAATAATAAGCAAAAAGTTTTAAAATGTTTAAAGCAGTAAAGGACTTCCTGTGCCTAGAATGTTCAACTGTATCATTTATGTATTTATCTGTGTACTACAGAACAGATTCACATTTTTGACTTCTAAGAAAAACCATTTCAGAATCATAATTGTGCCAGAATTAAAAAGGTACAACTGCACTGCTAATCCTCAGAAAACAGACCCTGGATATCGGATCTGAGTATTGCTATTTTCAATGTCTCCTAATAATACTTCATTAATGAAATTTATGAATTATGACAATAATCTTCACTATATAATAGCCACTAGGTATATGTGGGATTTTAAATTAATTAAAACTAAATAAAAATAGAAATCTAGTTCCTCAATTAAACTAGCCATGTTCCAATTGCTGAACAGCCACATGTGGACAGGAGTTCTGTAATGGACAGGGCAAAGTATAAAACATTTCCATCAGTGCAGAAAGTTCCCCTCAACAGTGCTAATCTTGAATATCAAGTATACTTGAAAAGATCTGGAATATCAAATGTAGTTAAAAGATTTTATAAGAAAGTTAGTATGTTAGGCATTATTTAGAACTATCAAACACATTATATTAAATATATACATTTGAAATTGTGTCTGGATCGGCACCTGTGGCTCAATCGGCTAAGGCACCAGCCACATACACCTAAGGTGGCGGGTTCGAATTCCCAGCCTGGCCCGCCAAACAACAGTGATGGCTGCAACCAAAAAATGGCCGGGCGTTGTGGCGGGCGCCTGTGGTCCCAGCTACTTGGAGGCGGAGGCAGGAGACTCGCTTGAGCCCAGGATTTGGAGGTTGCTATAAGCTGTGATGCCATGTCACTCTACCCAGGGGGATAGCTTGAGGCTCTGTCTAAAAAAAAAAAAAAAAAAAAAAAAGAAAGAAATTGTGTCTGAAATTTTGCTAAGATAAAGCATCAGGTAAATCTGATGTTATGATTAATAAGAGTAACAAAAAGATTACTGTGCCTGGGTAGTTGAAGATGTCCAAAAGGCTAATTTCTAGAGCAGGATATATCTCATCTTTGGATACTTATGTCCAAAATTTTTGCTTTTTCTGTGAACATTTTTCCATGTCATTAAATACTCTATTATTTATTCTTCTTTTTTTTTTTTTGAGACAGAGTCTCAAGCTGTCACCCTTGGTAGAGTGCCATAGCATCACAGCTCACAGTAACCTCTTAACTCCTGGGCTTCAGCAATTCTCTTGCCTCAGCCTCCCAAGTAGCTGGGACTACAGGCGCCTGCCATAATGCCCAGCTACTTTTTTGTTATAGTCGTAATTGTTGTTTAGCTGGCCCGGGCCGGGTTCGAACCTACCAGCCTCAGTGGCACCATAACCACTGTGCTAGGGGTGCCAAGCCTATGTATTCTTCATTTTGAATGGCTAACTAGCATTCCACTTTATTAATACATACCATAACTATCTTAACCAACCTCCCATATTGGCATTTACATTTGTTCCATTGTATCTTTAGTATAAATTCTTTTTCTTTTTTTTTTTTCTTTTTTTGAGACAGAGTCTCAAGCTGTCACTCTCAGTAGAGTACTGTGGCATCACAGCTCACAGCAACCACAAACTCTTGGGCTTAAGTAATTCTCTTGCCTCAGCCTCCAGAATACCTGGCACTACAGGTGCCCACCACAATACCCAGCTATTTTTAGAGACAAGGTTTTACTCTGAGCTCAAACTATCCACCCGCGTTGGCCGCCGAGAACGCTAGGATTACAGGGGTGAGCCACTGCACCCAACCTCCTGTTTTTCTAATTCTTACCAGTTTAGTGGGTAAAAATTGTTACCTTGTTCTATCTTCCAACTTTTATTATATAAGGAAGATTGGTAACTTTTTCTTATGTTTACTGGTCACGTGTATTCCTTTTTTTGTTAATTCTTTGTTCATGATCTTTGCCCATTTTTTTTCCACATCTTAACTGATTTGTAAGAACTCTTATATATGAAAATTTTCATGTTCTGTTATACATATAACAAATTTTGACATTCAATTCTGCTTATAGCATTTTGCTAATCAGATTTTGTTCCATTTTAATGTAATAAAAACCTTTTAACATTTTTCTTTAATGGCTCCTGCCTTGGGTTTTAAGTT